>DF364508.1:0-10967 GCA_000787875.1 Solanum virginianum | reverse complement strand
AAATTTTTATAATGCACTTCTCAAATGTTGAGAAGTAAGAGAGAAATTATAAAATCAGAAAGTAGAGCTACATTTGCATGTATATTATAAAAGAACTAGTAATTGTTATCACAAGTTAACAGGAACTGCAGTAAATTCTATCACAAGGTTGAACTCAGATATCTTCACTCTTGCATGAAGCTATAGAAGTGGCCTTGTTTTATAATGTCAAAAATGCAATAGACATAACACCAAAATCCAGCACATAGGTATTCTACTTGTATTGCTAAACTGTGGTTCACAAAATTTCCAGGTGAAAACATGCATCACAAAAATGATGCACAAGTTGGTGACGAACAAGAATATCAATATAAATAAAGAAGATGGCTTGTTAAGCTTATAATAAGCCAGATGGAAATATCAATATCTTTTCGAGTTCATGTAATTGGTGTCCTGAAAAGGCCAGTGATGAGAAACATGAATGGTCAAAATTTATAACCAAAACGATCAAAAAATATATATACAAAAGATCCTAGTGCCATCGAAAAACACAATGTCTTCTTGAGTTCCGGAACAAAATAGATAAAGTAGCAAGCAACCATACCCTATGCGTTTATCCAAGCTATGTCGTAGAGCTCCTTATATGTGCATCTACAGTATTTGTTAGATAGTACAATCTTAACATAATCCCCTCCCCCCTGGCCCCTTCCCCATGCCCAAAACATAGCTGCAGGTCGAAGAACATGCAGTGTATCAATAGAAAGTTAAAAGAGACTGACCAGCAAAAAAGTAATTGACCTTAGGAAGGTCTAAGCTATGTCATAACGTTCCTTATATTTGTAATTATATGATATGTCAGATATTACTTTCTTAATATTACACCCCCACCCCAAAGAAATAGCTGCAAATTGAAGAGCATATACTGTAGTAAATAGGAAGTATGATAAGTCCCACACTGATTGACAGGTTATGATCTTCTTATATGGTCTTGACAATCCTCCCCTCCTGAACTAGCTTTTTGAGTTCGACTTACACCCAAGGTCTATTTCTTATCTTGATGTATCAGAGTCGGACCCATTGATCCTTGTTTTTGTGTTTCTCAATGTTGGGTCCCCATATTATACTATATCATGTTCATTCTCTAGTTGTCCAATCGTGGGTGTGGGCGGGATTGTAATGAGTTATGGTCTCCTTATATGGTTTAGAGCAATCCTCCCTCATGAACTAACTTTTGAGTTTGAGCTAGGAACAAAATCCATTTTTTTAATCAATGTGAAATGGAACCAATCAGAGGAAAGTAATTTCAATCCCTTTCATACTATTTTCTTCTAAGAAAAGCTTGCTAGGGGAGGCTGGTTCTGTGCTCAACTGTTTCAAGTCTAGTTGGTGACATTTTTTTTTACTGAAAGTAAAAAAGAGTGCATATTAACAAACAGGGATATAACTTGTCTGAGGCTCTGAGCAACAGATACAGACAACCATTTTCAGTATGAATTCTGAATGAAAAAGGCTTCACAGCAAACTGAATGATGAAACGCAGAAAGTGGTAAATGAAAATGGCAATGGTCAGTGGAGATTCAACAATACGGTAACTCCCCTTCTAAAACTGTTGATACAGCGGGCCAACAATGGATTTTCCTGCTTGTGTCCTTGGTGACTCAAAACTCTCCGCCTCATGGTTGGAGGTGGATGCCCTTTTCAACTAGGACCATGTGCATGAAGAAGGAACAAAGGTTAAGTATTTTCGATACCCTTCTTGACTGTTCCATGGGTTTAGTCATTTAGACAGGCGCACTAGCTTTGATTCGTAAACAACAGAAATAGGACCAGGTGCATGAAGAAGGAACAAAGGTTAGGTATATACCAGAGCAAAACCTCATATCATAAGACCTCCTTAGTCAAATCAAAAATTTGCTATTGTCTATTACATATCTCTCTCACACACAGAGTTCCAATTTTTCTGTCTCAGCTAGCTGTAGGAAGTCCTGAATCATATACAATTAATACTGCTACTTACTAAGGCTTATTCCTTTGCTCCGGTTATCATATTACTTGTTGTTGCTACTTGTTCTCTTCCTAGTTTGTTTTCAGCATGATTTCTTCGCTATTGTATTTGCTTACCTACTTGATTTATGATATGCTTACTCGAGTTGAGGGTCTACCAGAAACAACCACTCTACCTTCACAAGGTAGAGATAAGAAAGTGTACACACCACCCTCCCTTGACCCCACTTGTGGGGGATTACACTAGGTATATTGTTGTTGTACTACCAACTGAGGCTTATTATTCTATTCTCTGGATTACTAAGCAAACAAGGAAAAAGGATAAATCTTAATCATCATTCTTAATCTACCTTCTTTTCTTTTCTCTTTTCTTCATATCTAGTTTATTCTATTTATGGGTTTTTGAGACGATGGTTCCCAGGAAATAGCCTCTACCTTGTGAGGTAGTGGTAAGGTCTGCCCTCTCCAGACGCCACTTGTGCCACTTGTGGGATTCACTGGGTATGTCATTGTTGTTGATCATTCTTAATCTACCAGCTATAACAACAAACACAAAAAAAAGGCACAAACTTGAAGAACCCATTTCAGAAACTAGGAATTGAAACCTGTAAGTAAAGAGAGTAGGCAAAGGACACTGTCTGATTATAGTATCAATATCTGTCGGAGGATTAAAGCTTTTCAGGCTATCCAATCGGACCTCCACAAGATCAGCCCCACTAGTTTTAGCCTTTTGCATAAGAATCAACATTTGATCCACAGAATCAGCCATAATTGGTGCACAAATCAGAGTTTGATTCTTCCTCATTGCCGCACCCTCCATCTTCTTCACTCCAAAATCCACAACCTGACCACCCCACACGCAAAAAATAAAAAAAAATCTCAAAACTCCACAATTTAAGAATCACAGAGAAGTCTTTAAACATTAAAAAAAGTGCTCTTTTAAAGAGGAGAGCCAATGTGGGTTGGTAAGTTTGGTGAGTGGAGAAAGCCAAACCAATTTTTCGAATTGTTAATCATTTTCTTTTTCCATTATTTGAAAATAAGAATTAATTGACTCACCAACTCCATTGGCAACCAACTTTGAGTCGACGTAAACAGCAGAAATGTAGGCAGCTTGAAAAAGTCCAACTGAGAGAGATAGAGATATATACAAGTATTTATATTTGAAAAATAAAAGATGTGATTTATATGATAGAAATTATACGATCACAATTCACAGACGTGTTCGTGTGATAAATGTAGGGGGTTGGTGAGGTATAATTCCATTTGTTTTTATTACCATCATATATATGACCATAAATATTTTCCTTAAAATAAAATACTTTATTCGAAAAAATAAAGTAGAAATTTGATATATAATTAGTTGTATTTATTTTTACAAAAAAGTTCTTTATTTTAATTCGTACTACTCGTCCTTGTTTTAATTAGATAATATACGACTCGGTCTATATTTTAATTTTGTTTTCTTTGTAAAATTAATAGTAGAAAAGCATATTTAATGAACAATTTTATTTTCAGTTTGAGGAATGAAATATCACATTAAATTTTAATAACAAATAATTTAATTAATTTATTTTTTAAAATATATATATATATATCTGAAATACTTAATATGAGTAGATTCAAGATTGTATTAAACAATTTAGACTTTTCAAAGTAAATAGTGTATGTCATATCTAACTTAAAGTATATAGAATTTAATGGTGATTTTTTATAGTTATCGAGGCAAAATAAAAAATTTCTGGTTTGTTCTCATTATAAAACTCACCTCTTAAAAAAATAAAATTACAAAATTTATGCATCTTATTAATATTAATAATACTATTTATTATGTCTTTATTTTCTCTTTGATGAAATGGACTTAGGACAAAACCTCACAACTCATTTGGCAGGAATCGACCCAAGTAGCTGTCGATTGATAGAATGCGGCACTATCATTGGCAACTCAACGATTAGCATTCTATGCTTATTTATTTGTAGGTCAACTTCATACGTTCAAATTTAGGAGAATGATGTTTACATATATAATAGGACAAACGTTTTCAATTTACAATATATTTTTTTATAATTAAAAAATGAGAATAAACACATAATTTAGCATTAATTTTTACGTAAATGGTGTGTTTCACCCTTTAAATAACTTGTTTGGTTTGTTGGTTGAAGTCTAACCTCTTAGACCAAAGGTCCTTCGATCAAACCCTGATAGCAATTATTTTTTTATAAATTTTTAATTCCACTTTGTGGTTCCTCTTTTTCTTTTTATTTTTATACGAGTTTATTTTTAAATGACTATTTATTCTGCTACAAGATAAAAAGAATAAAAATTTACTTTATTAATTTTTCAACCAAACTAAATATTGTCTCCATTAAATATTATAATATTAAATTAAAAATATGACAAATATATCAGAATACATTTTAATTTTGTCATAACATAACGTGCGAAAAGTTAAAATTCAAAACCTGTAAAAATAAAATAACAACACATTTTTTTAAATTTAACTTAAAAAAGTACGAGAAAATTGAAACAAATGAAGTATTATATTGTTTAAATTAAATTTAATCTTTTGAATGAGAGCAAAAAAAATCAATTTAAAGGTTCTATGGCTACTATAGTGAAGTGATGTTATATAAGTATACTAGCATTTGATGTTTAAATCTTATTTAACTGTTATAGAGAAAAGGTATGAAAATTAAAAAAAATATATATGAATATAAAAATAAAAAATTAAAACATCGGCAAATTTTCTCATGAAGTTATGACCATAATCAATGTGCACCCCACTTAAATATAATTTCTTCCCTTTGAGATACTTGTGGTTGAAATTTATTATGAGCATGACACTAATGATGATTAAATCACTACTTTAGTATGTTATTTCCACATAATATATTTCTTACAAAATATAATTATATTGTTTAATGGTGATTATTACAGCTATCACGATCCGATCCTGGTTATGATAACGCGCTAGATCCCACCTACATACAAGTTAATTACCCAACTTTAAGGTACCTGTCCTAACTTTTTAGTCCAAATTATAATCAATATGACAATATACATAACCAAAACCTACCCAGAACCTGGAAAATCAACTGTACAAATCTACAATAGATACAAGGACATAACATATCAATAATATATATATCAATAACTATAAAATATACAAAACCATAGAAATGACCCGGAGGGTCACTAAAACATCCCCCACTAATAAGAGTTTCGTTCGCAAAAGTATGAATGCAGGCATACCTACAGGCTCTAGTCCACACTATGAATATATTGGTCATAAGCAGATTTCGTATCCCATGACAGTTCTGGTACCTCCTTTACGAGAAATGCAACCATAAATAACCAACAGGCCAACCAAATAATGACGAACCTTGGCTAATATGCTCTCATTCACACGTATAGGGCCAAAGCCCCTTTTCTTTGTCTAATTCACCAGGCATCACCACCAAACACTCGTCAATGTAGCAAATACCCAATAGGCCACCCTCTCAAATGACTCCCTGTACTTTCCTTAGTACCTAGACACCTGTATATTATCTCTCAAACATGGTCCTCAGTAATTATTATCATTCAACTCCTATTCTATAACATTTAACAATCAATCCTAGTTGATGACTATTTATTGATTTTTTGGGCTTGTTTTTTATATACACTTAATCTACTCATTCTGACGATTTCAAAACTATATTATAATAGCTAATAAGATTAAAAACAAGTGAGTTATGGTGTTCTGAAGTTTGGTATTTTTGTTGCATTTTTTATGAATCTGCTATTGTATTGCCTCTTTTTTGAAAATTTCCAATCAAGTTTACAGTCCAAATTGTTTATTTTCATGATCTACTCATTTCAAGGTTCTTGAATATATATTATAATTGATAAACGGTTGTAAAACGATTAAGATATGTTTTTTTTCTTAAAAATAACAGTTTTTTTAGACCTTTTTTTTAAAAAAAATATTAGATGTTGTTGTTTTTGTGAATTGGGTTGTTTTGATTGTTTTTCTTGAACTTAATGGAATAATTTTTCATCTTTGACCCCTGAGTGTGATATGTTATTCTCTACCAGAAATTGGTGACATTTGTTGTCACTGTTTGAATGGTTCATAACATGAGGTTAAATTGCTATTTCCTGTTTCAGATATGGATGAACGAGAATACGCTCTTGTTATTCCAAGTGGAAGTAATTTTGTTGATGGAGCAAAGAGGTTTTGATGCCATAAGAAAAGATCACTTAAAGAATTTGATTCTAAATCAGAAATCATTAGATCTTATTCTGTTGAAAAATAGAATCAAAATAGAAACTTGAGGGCAAATAGAAGAGAAGTAAATATATTGCTCGCTGTATTCAATAAAATCAAAATGGATGAGTTAAGCTCTCTTATGAACTTCCTCAGAATTTTTACTGAAAAATTTAATGAAATCAAAAAATATATTGTTGTTAATAAAAAGGAAGCCCTTTGGCTGTTGTATGATTCTCTTCCACCTTTTTTAAAGCTTACATTAATTGAGGAATATGAGGAACCTGAGCTTCAAAACCTTTATAGGAATTTATTTGGCCCTAGGTGTTAAATGGGTTAAGATTATTGAAATTTACCATGATAATTTATTTTCTTAATGTATATTTGATAAAGACTTGTGCACCAAAATTGTTAAGTCTTAATTCAATAAAAGAATATCATAATATAAATAATCCAAGGCTTTTAGGAAAAAACTAACTTTGTTATGAATATCCATAACATGTCCAAAACAAGACATCAAAAACAACATGTTCAACAATTAACCAACGATATTCTGATACCATTTGAAAGCAAAATTAATGGGACAAGAACAATGAGTCATACCTTTTTAACGATTCCACAAGAGTTGTTAAGCCACCAACAAATTCAGCCCAAGATCACGCTTTGTTTCACTAAGAACAGATATTATAGTTCACAAATGAAATGCCTTTGTATTTTTCATGAATTAAGGACTCCTATTATTTACTGATTTTGTACCTCTTATCTTATAGTAGATTCTCAAGTCAAGTTTTATTCAAAATATATTTTTAACTAATTCTCTCCACAGTATTTCTTTTTTGTAACTTCCTTATTCCACTAACATAAGGAATCAAAACCATCTTCCTTAGAAATAGGAAATTGGTTGGTAGTTACAACCACCTTCTCAATGAAAGAAACTAGATATTCGGGTGGATTAAGATTGGATCTGGTCGGTCTACATGTGCGATCCTCGATCCTAAAAAACTTACATCTCCTACTTTGCACATGACGTACAAGACCCGAGTCAATATTACAGCAACTTAACAAATGGTATTAGAATGTGATTTGTTGATTACATGTTTATATGCCTTGTTTTTCATCTATTTGTAGTAAAAAACATGAATAATTGATGATTGTGGTTTTTAAAACTTTTTTGAAAAAGATAGATTTGGTTTAGGTCTATTTGATGCCTGCTTAAGAATTTTATGGGCCTATTTTTTATATGCACTTAAACTACTCGTTCTAACGATTCCTAAACTATATTATAATAGCGAATCGGATTAAAAATGAGTGAGCTATGGTCTTCTGAAGTTTGAAAGCCTAAATTGTGTATTTTCAGTCAAATTTACAGCCTAAATTGTGTATTTTCATGATCTACTCATTTAAAGGTTTTCAAATATATATTATAATAGAAAAATGGTTGTAACACGAATAAGATGTATTTTAATTTTTTTTTTTTAGAAAATTAGATGTTGTTTTTTGTGACTTGGGCTATTTTGATTGTTTTTCTAGAACTTAATAGAGTAATTTTCCATCTTTGAGCCCTAAGTGTGGTCTATTATTTTCTGCCAGAAATTAATGGCATTTTTTGTCACTGTTTCAATGGTTCATATCATGATATTAAATTTATGGTTTCTATTTCAGATATGGCTGAATAGGAATACGCTCCTGTTACTAAAAGTGAGAGTAATCTTGTTGATGGAGTAAAGAGATATGCCAGAAGAAAAGATAACTTGAGGAATTTAACTCAGAACCGAAAATCGTTATATCTTATTCTGTTGAATAACAGAATCAAAATAGAGACTTGAGGACAAATAGAAGAAAAAAATAAATTGCTTACTGCGTTCAAGAAAATCAAAATAGATGAGTTAAGCTCTCTTTTGGACTTCCTCGAAATTTTTACAGAAAATTTGATGAAATCAAAAAATTTATTGTTGTTGCTAAAGCTTCGGTTTTTGTGTGATTCCCTTTCACCTTTTTGGAAGCTTGCATTAATTGAGGAATGTGAGCAATCTAAGCTTGACATACCTTAATTGGGAATTGTGTTGGCCCTAGGTGTAAATGGGTCAAGAACACTGCAATTTACCCTGATGATTTTTTTCTTTAATGTATATTTGATGAAGACTTATGCACCAAGATTGCTAAGTCTTAATTCAATAAAAAGATGTCATAATATAAATAATTCAAGGCTTTTAGAAAAAAATAACTTTATTATGAATATCCATAACATGTCAAAAATAAGACATCAAAAGCAATATTTTTAACAATTAACCAGTCACGCTCTCATACCCTTTGAGATCAAAATTAACGCAGCAAGAACAACATGTCATACCTTTTTGATGATTCTACAAGTGTTGTTAAGCCACCAACAAATTCAGCCCAAGTTCATGCTTCGTGAGGAACACAGATTATAATTCACAAACCAAATGTCCTTGTGTGTTTTTGACGAATTAAGGACCCATAACCTTCACTGATTTTGCACCTCTTATCTTATAGTAAATTCTCAAGTCAAGTTTTATTCAAAACTTTTTTTAACTGACTTTCTCTACAGTATTTCTTTTTTTATAACTTCCTTGTTTCACTCACATAAGGAATCAAACTACCTTCCCTAGAAATAAGGAAGTTGTTGGTGATTACAACCACCATCTCAATGGAAGATAATCATCCAGTCTTATCCTTCAGGATAAGATTGTACAATTATTTAAATATCTACACCATCGTAAAAATAAATACTCAGGTCAGCTTAAGATTGGATCGGGTTGATCCATATGTGCGACCCACGATCCCAAAAAAATCTCACATCTCTCGCTTCACACATGATGGACAAGGCCCGAGCCAATATTACATCACTTAACTAATTGTATCAGAGTATGACTGCTTTATTGTGGATTCCATGTTTATATGCCTTGTTTTTCGTCTGTTTATGGTAAAAAAGATGAATAATTAATGATTTTTGTTTTTAATAATTTTTTGAAAAAGGCATATTCGATTTAGATCATATTTGATATCTGTTCAATGACATTTTTGGGGCCTATTTTAAAAATATATCTAATCTACTTGTTCTGATGATTCCAAAACTATATTATAATAGCAAATCAGGGTAAAAACGAATGAGTTATGGTATTCTGAAGTTTGACAATATTTTGACTGCATTTTTGATGAATCTGCTACTGTTTTGCCTTTTTCTAAATAAATTTCAGTCAAGTTTATAGCCCAAATTTTGTATTTTCATAATCTACCTATTTTAAGGTTTTCGAATATATATTATAATAGAAAAACGATTGTACAACGAATAAGATGTGTTTTTTTTTTTAAAAAATGGTAATTTTTTTTACGTTTTTGTTAATAAAATTAGATGTTGTTTTTTGTGACTTGGCCTATTTTGGTTATTTTTTCTTGAACTTAATGGAGTAATTTTCCATCTTTGAGCCCTGAGAATGGTCTGTTATTCTCTGACAGAAATTGGTGATATTTGTTGTCACAGTTTGAATGTTTCATAACATGATGTTAAATTTCTGGTTCCTATTTCAGATATGGTTGAAGGGGAATACACTCCTTTTATTCCAAGTGGGAGTATTCTTGTTGATGGAGCAAAGAGGATTCTATTGTCATAAGAAAAGATCACTTGAAGAATTTGATTCTAAACCGAAAATCATTAGATCTTATTTCGTGGAAAAACAGAATCAAAATAGAAACTTGAGGTCAAATAGAAGAGAAGTAAATAGATTGCTCGCTGCATCAATAAAATGAAAATGGATGAGTCAAACTCTCTTTTGAACTTCCTCAGAATTTTTACTGAAAAATTTAACGAAATAAAAAATATGTTGTTGTTGATAAAGAGGAAGCTCTTTGACTTTGGTATGATTCTCTTCCACCTTTTTGGAAGCTTGTATTAATTGAGAAACATGAGGAATCTGAGCTTGACAAACTTTTATGGAAATTTGTGTTGGCCCGAGTTGTTAAATGGGTCAAACTTACTGAAATTTGTCTTGATGATTTTTTCCTTAATGTATATTTGATAAAGACTTATACACCAAGATTGTTAAGTCTTAATTCAATAAAAGGAAATCATAATATAAATAATCCAAGTCTTTTAGGAATAAAACAACTTTATTATGAATATTCATAACATGTCCAAAATAAGACATCAAAAATAACATGTTCAACAATTAATCAGTCATACTCTGATACCATTTGAAAGCAAAATTAACGGGGCAAGAACAACTGGTGTACCTTTTGGACGATTTCACAAGAGTTGTTCAGTCACCAACGAATTCAGCCCAATATCACGCTCTGTTTCACTAGGAACACGAATTATAGTTCACAAACCAAATGTCTTTGTGTGTTTTTAACTGACTATCGCTCTGTCATAACCCGGACCTGGGGTCTAGGACTGACATGGCGAATGGGAACCTGAGAGTCCCCAAACAAACTTTAAAGTATCCAAATTCATATCATCGATTCTAAGCGCGTTCAAAATTAAACACTGAAAGAGTTGATGCCCCTAACCTTCCGATGAACCTGGTTCACTAAACAATACGTAAAAGTTTGCTAAAGCAATAAAGAGAAACAAACAATTATAGTGGAAAAACTCCTTGCCTAAGGGAGAAACAACCACTACCTACACTCGTAGGATTTCAACAACTTCACTAACTTCAAACGACCAATGTTCAACTTACACCACTTGCAACAAACTTAACTCTTGAGAGTCAAACC
>DF364509.1:13875-28219 GCA_000787875.1 Solanum virginianum | reverse complement strand
ATATCCCATTTTTAGGTGCATAACTTTTGGTTCCACTCTAGATTCGAAATTTCAAACATTTTTAGCTTTCTTCTGATCCCAGTAGCATAAGTTGAGTCACTGATTGTCTTCTCTTTTGCTCCTGTTCTCTATTTAAACAAGTCAAATGAGTATGTTACCATTCTTGGCCTTTCCTGTGTATCGTTAGCCTTTAAGAGTTTAAACTAGTGCAGATGTGATATCAAATGCTTACTGTAAAAGTCAATTTTAACCCAATAGTTTAGGTTATTGATGTCTCTGGTTATCCGAAATGATGTCAGTTTGTTTTGCCTTCGTTTAGCCAGTTCTTCTCAAAAATCTAAATGTTTTGGTCTTGAATATCATGGACTTGTTTCTTACATTAGAAGTTTGCTAAAACTGCATAAAGTATGATTGTTTTCCTTCGCCTGCTTTTGTTTCCAGATTTAACTGCTTTTCCAGTTAAGTTTGCATGCTTTTGTTTTCAGATTTAACTGCTGTCCTGATTAAGACAACACTGTGGTTATGATTATGCCTTAGTTCCATGCTAGCATGTTAGAACACTTCTACTCCAAAGTCGGGTCATTGTCTTGAGAAGTTTTGGCATTGTCCAACTAACTGACATTAGCTAATCTGTTCTGATTTCTTAAGAAAAGACTAGTCTGTTTTTCTTCCCCTTAAGTTAGTTGCTGGAACTCTGATATATTTTAAGATGGTGTTTGCAAAGAGCTCATTCCACGCGAAGTATGAGTAAGTTTCATATTATTTCTCTTTGCCAAAGTGGTGTTCTTCCTATGTTCATGTTTGTTTATAACTGGCAGAATATATTTCTTTAAGGGGAATATCTATTTATTAATATGCATCTGGGCAAACATGTTTGTTCAAAGTCATGTGTGATTAGAGTTCTCTTCTTAAAAGTAAACTTTCAAAAACTCGGAAAAACGATGTTAAAAAGTTGGTTTAAGGCTATATGTTGAAATTTGGCTACTGGAAAGTGTCATATTTCGTTTAAGTTGCTTCATTGTTTTGATTGGTTTTGATGTGGCTCTATTGGTTAATGTGCAAGGCCATCATATATTTGTTAATAGTAGAAAGAATTGACCCTTTTTTTTAGATATTAATCCTTATTTTCTCATCTTTGCATGAACTATGATCTTGGGGTTCTTTGGAACCCCGTCTTGCATTTCCTTGGGCCATGGAGGCCCAAACCTCCTCTTCTTTGAGTCATCCCAAATTCTAGAAAGCTGAAAGTAAAGAATGGAAGCCGAGATACCGTGCAGAGAAGCCAGAAGCAATATATACACTAAGTGTATATCACAGCAAATGGGCCAGAAGGCCTAAAATCTGCAGCAACAATAGGAAGAAAGAAATGGGCTAAAGGCCCTAACTAGTAACTCTCTTCTTTTACTTATTTTATGTATTTTATTTGTATTTATGTGGATACTAATCTTTTGTTTTAATCTAATTAAAGTCCTCAACAGGTTTGCCATTTATGTTACTATCTCTTTTATGTTTTTTTTTAGCATTAGGATTATTTTTACAAAAGGAAAACTCGTTACAAAAAGAAAGAAAATATTTCAAGTTAAATCAATATTTTTAAGTTATCATTTTCAAATTAAGACAGCTTTAGCCAAAATATTGTCAAGTTTAATCGATTATTTCAAAATCAATCAAATTCAGTCAATCTTTAAAAATTTAATCAATCTTTCCAAATCTGGTTAATATTTTAAATTCAGTCAATTTTTAATCAAATCTTTCCAAGTTTAATTTATTATTTTAAATTTTATCAATTATTTCAAAATTTAATCAATTGTTTTAAAATTAGTTAAATACTTCAAGTTTAATCAATTATTCAAAACTCAGTCGAATTATTTCAAAATTCAATCAACTATTTTCAAACTAAGTCAATATTTTCTCAAGTCAAGTCAAATAATTTTCAAAAGTTAGTCAAACATCATAATCGTCGGTCAATCGCATGTTAGCGGCCATTTTGAATGATTAATTTCTTCTCAAAGTGGAAATTGAGCCCGTACCTATTTTCTCTGAAATTTTAAAGCTTTTCTGTTAGGTTTTAAAGTTTATTTTCGGTTTCCTAATTATCCTTAAAATTAGGTGGCGACTCTGTTTTTCTTTCAATTTTCGAGAATCTGGTTCGTCCTCAAATCAATTGGGCGTCGAATCAGGATTTTCGAAAAGAGTCGAACATTTTTCGGGATAACACTTACTTTTATACTTCGTATTTTTAACTATTTTTGTGTATTTGATACCATGAGAGTATATACTCTAATGGTATTATTTGATACCATTAAAATATAGTATATTCTGATCGTATCAAAAATGAAAAAAATTGTTTGATATCATTAGAGTATATAGATATTAACAGAGTTTATGATTTAATAAATAAGATTGTGATTTTAATAAATAAAATGCGATTTTAATAAATAAAATTGTGATTTTAATAGTTTTTTCTTAATTATATTTAATTTATTTCTTTCAAAAAATTCCAATCTTATATGATACAGATAAGATATCAATATGCTTATCTGGAGTATTATATAGGATTAAACTCAATCCTAAACAATATCACTATGGATCATATACATCGATGGATTCTTAATTATTTTGACTTGCTGCTTACTTATCAGCTTCTTCCACATTTGTATATATAATATAAACGAGGAGAAAATTTATTTGGTATTCCCTCAATTTTATTAGTTGTCTTGTTTTACTTTTTGAAAGTTCAATTTAACTAAATTTTAAAAAGTTCATTTAACTAAATTTTAATTGAATTAAAGTAGCTTATGTTATAGTTTACGATGGTATTAGTAATATTATTATAGTTTTCTTCCTTTTTTTTTCTTAGTTTATCATTGTCTATTGTTGTTTGATATTAATAATCTACACTAGTACGTTGTTTATGAAATTTCGATTATCAAATGATTTTGTTGTTGTTTTGGCTTCTTTTACGTTGTTTCTTGTTTCAATTCCTCTTCATTGTCTTCTTCTTTATACCGAATTGTTGCACTTGAATTATAGATCTTTCAAAAATAGATTCTCTACCTCCATGGAATCGTAGTAAATTAATGTACATTTTGCCCTTACTAGATCTCACTTGTTAAAAATTTCAATATGTTATTGATGTTTATAAGCAAAACATGACGAAAATAATATTCAATTGAACACAAAATTTTAATAGAAATTGAATTTTCCTAGCTTCCTTCCCATATTCCCCCAACCAAACAAATGAATAGCGTCCTCTGATCTTCAGCTTTACAAATGAACCAACTCAGTGGCGGAGCCAGCATTTTCATCAAGAGTTTTCATAATTTTAGAATATGAGTGCATGATTTTTGTAGCAAGGGTGTTCAATAATTGATATATATCAGAATATCTACATTAACCTATATTAAAATTTTCCGACGAAGGGTGCTCATCTAACCACCCTTGAGTGAATATAGCTCTGCCCCTGATACCAACCGCAGTGGTTCAAAAAAAAAGGTAAATTAGTCAACAAGTATTGATACAAAAGTGAGTTGAAACAAAAATTAGATTAGGTTATGATCCGTCCAAATTTACTTTGGGCTCAAATGGGCTAAAATTCGAATTCTGATATGACCCACTTAATATCAATAATTTTAACATATTATTATTTACTTTTTATAATCACAATTTGAATCAACAAAATAAAAATTAAAAAATTACAAATAGATGTATAAATCATAAAAAATATAAAATAATGTTCATGAAAAAAGGAACTAATTTGCCAGTTGAGCTAATAAATATCTTGATAGCAAAGTGTTTGTTCACTTCCATCTGTTTCACCTGTGAGTACGCCAGAAATGGCATATTACACATTGTTACACATGCTACAACTATACAAAACTTGCCAACCTAATGGGGACAACATTTAACACATTTTTACCAAAATTACAGGCCAAAAAGGCAACACAGCTGAAATAATCAGCACATCCGAAGTGTTGTTGCACAAGAGATATGCAATATATCATGACTTGACATCCTTCAGTACTCCGTCCTTCTCAAGTTCACCAACAAGGTCTTTTAATGCAGGAACCTTCGTGACAAGAGTCCTGTAGAGTCTGGAATACCGAGCTCTGGTTCCATCTGCTGTCTTTGCACTAGCAAGAAAGCTGACAGATCCCGGGAGCTGTGCGAATAACTGTCTAATCTCATCCAAACTCAGATTTTCAAGAACAGTTGGTCTGGGAACAACTCGGACAATCTCACCCCCTTTAGGTTCTTCAATTCGAGCATCAGCTTTAACAACCAGTTCAGAGTTTGAGTTAGCACCACATTTGATGATAAATGGGTTCGTTGAACCTGTGTTGAACTGAAGAACATTCCACTGTGCCACGTCAGTTTCACCCCCTAATCCCACGTCCTCAGGAGGCCGAGAAGCATGTACATTTTCATGAAGCCGGTCATCCTCTTCAGGAATTAACTGTCAAATTGTTAGCAAGATAAAATATATTAGTTGAAAGATGAAAAAGTATCCTACATGAATGACCCGCTCATATATGAATAGAACTGGAAATATATTTGAAATAACGTTGGAACTAAAAATTTGTAATCTGAAATTATAGCGCCTATATTAGTTCAGCAATTTCTCTTAGTATTGTCTGCTGCTATGCCGCTCGAACTCTTAAAAAATGTAAGCGTGTCAGATTCTCCAAAAGTAGCATATTCTTGGAGAATCCAAAACAGGTGCAACATCAAAAGTGAAGAGTCCATGCAACTTCGATCTTCTGTGCTTTGCTATCACTAGTTCTCTCGTGACAGCTCAGTTGCAGTTGGTAATGGCATCCAGTCAAATAGTCAAAGTTAGAGACAAATTTCTCTTTAAGACGGTATTTTCTTGAGTCAATAGAATGTTATTACATCTACACGCAACCTCAGAAAGTAAATATCAGCAAACATGCCTTCCTCAGTTAATTCAAGAGCTGCACATCTCCAGTACTCATGAAAATTTGATGCTAAAAACATTGTATAATACTCAACATTTGGACTCCTATCTTCAGGATAACACAGAAACATCAGGTAGTTAACAACCACCAGTGATAATAGTAAATATGTACCTCAACAGCATGTCGTGCTTCATCAATGTGCCTCTGAGCACACGGCTGATCAATGTCAAGCAAGGAAGGCATTCGTTCTGCAAGTTCATCTAGAGAAGCTAGCATAGCTTTCTTCCTACTCTTGCTGAGCGTGTTCACAGAGGATTGCCTCAGTACGTCCTGTTAAAATTAATATCGATCTTGCCTTCTGATTCAGTAGCAAATTTTAACAAAACAACGATCCAGAGGAAATTGACTGGCAAATTAATAACACACCTTGACTAGTTTCAAAATGCCATCAAGGGAAACCAAGGATGCAAGTCGGGCATCTTCAGCTGCAGTAGAAGGATTTCGAACCGGTGAACTCCCATCTTCTAGGGTCAACATTGTCATATCACTTCTAATTTGTTGCAAAATCTGTTTATAAGAGTAACTTGAATCATACTTGCATTCCAACCATCTAAAGTCAAATAAAATGATATATGCAAGAATAATAAGTTTATATGACATGCTGGGGGCTATTCAGGAACCTAGGCATAAGGATATTGTGGATAACAATCCTTAGCCAACTTTTTAACGCCTCCTGGAGTCATTCAGCAGTTCAGGATATAAACATAAATTGACGTTCTTGCTTTACAGTTTATCAAGAAATTGTGGTTCACTTAAAATATTACTTAATAATAGAAAGAAAATGTACACCTAAAACATTACTAAATAATAGAAAGAAAATGTCATAATAATGTGCCTTTCTTGATCAAAAGAGATCCAAAGTAGATAATCTTTGGCATGTTGGTCCATCGGTAGTTAGGGGCAATTATTCAGTATTACTTGGAGATTACATACATTATCAAAAGAAGCAATTCTATTTACCACCACACCTTTCTTCTTTTGTGATCAACAGATTCTAAAGCTGAACGCAGCTTTGCCACATGGGTAGAGTCTTCTGCCACTTCAGTTGACAGTGTATCTGCAATGTCCTGATAAAGAATTGAATTAGGACAAGATAAGCAGGAACAAGACAAAAGAGAGATGCTAATTGGATCCAATCTATTTTTTGTGTGTAAAATTGTATAAACACTACAACAAACTGTAAGAAATTAAAACAAACTAATCTGTTATTAAGATTGCGCTTGAGAAAAACTGCAAATTTTGTTCCCCCAGTCCCCCCACCCCCACCCCCACAACCAAACCAAACCACCCTAAATAAATAGATAGTACATAGTTGCTGGTTTAGCAAATAGCATAACCTGGTCGGAGATTTAAGATGTGAATTTGTACATGCAAACTCAATTGCACTACTTGCAAAAATTTTCTTTGAAAGAAGAGGCCTTAACTTAAAAGCCTGAACAACTACCGACGCCAAAGCTATGCTGTTTCTATGATAAGTCAGAATAAGCTGACAAGACACCCAGGAATGAGCAAAACTTGCTCACCTGGAGCATCATTCAAGCAAAATTTTATATTTTCAGTAGAGTGGATATGACTCCAAATTTTAACTATGTCTCACGTGAGGAACTAAATCCTGGTGCCTGTATTATAAGACAGGAACTTCTAACCAGATGACATCTTCACCAACAAACTTCTTCCACCTTCGCCAACAATAGAAATGCAAGCCACAACAAATATCAAGCAAATACTGACAGGTTGGAGGAAAAGCAGAAAGATATAAGTTTTAGTGGCCCCTCCGACTTTTATTTTGTAACAAGGGGTGAAAGAGAAAGAAGAAAAGGAAGAATTTATTGCTATTCCCAAACATATTTGAAGTTCGAAAGCTGCCATCATTTCTAAGAGATGCAAGGAATCTCAGATCAAAACTAACTCTAAAGCAGAGTTACCACATATTTCCAGTCCATCCAAAAACAGGGAAAACATAGGTAAAGAATCATTTTACAATCACACAAACAACTGAAGTGACAAACACAAGCAAACTCAAACACATATCGTTCTTAGAAGCATAATCTGAATCACCTATAGAACCTATACCCATATGTTGTAGTATTGCTGACAATTAGTTTCTTAAATTTAAAACCCGCCTCAACAACATGCCAGAAATCAAAGTTAGCACACTGCTTCAAGATTTGAATTCACATGACAAACAACATAAATGTTATAATTTTAAGGAAAAATGTAAAAAGAAGGTGTATTCAATTCTTCGAGAAGAATTCAAAAGCTTGTGTTAGTTCTTCAAAGAAAACTAAAAGATGCATGAGGAGATGAATATTCAACCTTAACGATAAAAAGGGCAAGCTCAGTGCACTAAAGCTCCCGCTATGCACAGGGTCCGGGGAAAAAGGAGGGATGCAACACGAGGACTTCCCAGGGGGTCACCCATCCTAGTACATCTCTCGCCCAAGCACACTTAATAAACAACTATGTGTATTGTAAGTAGATACTGATTATTAGACATGAATAGACAAGTGAAAAATATAATGGTGAAATGCAGAAGATATGGAGCAGCAAATAGAAACATGTCACTTTAAGATGGCATGCAGTCTGAATTTCCGAATGAAAAGTTTTTTATTGGAAGGGCTACCCCACAAAGATAGGGGTGAGGTCAATATACATCCTACCTTCCCCAAAACCCACTTGTGTGATAACACTTAGTATGTTGTTCAATCGTATATAGTATAGGGAGTAAAATGCAAAGATCACATGGAAGTACCTTCAAGTGCTGGAGTTGGGAATTGTAAACTCTCTTTGCATATTCAGATAAGAGCTGACCAAGTGCATCAGTGCTAGGGGGCATTGCAGCACCTAGTCCAGCCATCCAGCCATCCATTATTGCGGTAGACAGAAGCTCGAGCTGACCTGTTGCTCCACCAACTGTGTCATCAGTGACAGACAGAAAGTCGAAGTTCTCGGCAAGCCAATTCCTGATTTGGCGTTGAAGCTCGCCAGCTGGAGTATGTACAAAAAGAGCAGCAAGACCTCTGTTTCCAACCGCAAAACTTTTAGCTTCCTCAGTTATCTCCCTAAGCTTTCCACCAGTTACATGCTGCCTCTGTATGTCCTATATGATCAAAATTCCAAGTCACATAAGCCAATACCAATTGAATGTTAGATTAACATGCACAGATAAAAAGTTAAGAGACAAGAGAGGGGGGAAATAATAAATAAATAACAACACAAGCAGCACAATCAGTTTCTTTTATAACAATCGCCTGAGCCAGCTTGACTGCACCCTATGTCACCTGGCACCTGCTACCTCCACCAACACAGATACCTTGCAACTTTGTCAAGGCTTAGGCAGATGAAAGGAACTAGTCTTTTCTGGTGGAATTTGAACCCTGATCTACATGGTTTGCACCTCCGCTTTACAAACCAATGGGCCACACTTTGGATGTGCATGAGTAGTAAGTACGTCCTTCTTGAAGAGACTATATATCAATTATGTAACTGAGCTGGACATTGCCCAGGAGAACTCATGAAATGATGGCATGTTGGAATAACGTAGGCACTGATATGAGACAGAAGACGTGGTGGAGCATTGTCCCAATATGTCTTTGGTGGACAATTTGGAGGGAAAGGAATTCAAGATGCTTTGAAGATTTAACTAACTCTGGAAAAAGCTCAAGGTGAAGTGTATATTTTATTTTACGATTGGTGTAAAGAAGTCTTTGAACAAGAACTAGAGCATCTATTGTCTCACTGGGTGTTTGTAACTGTCACGCAACTAGCTTTGGTTAATTTTTTGGACTAATTAAATATAATATATAGAAATCTGTGACTGTCTTCAAAGAAAAATTTATTTCCTTCAACAGACCAAATAACGAAGCTTATTAGACAACCTAAGAATTACCGAAAAAAGATGCAGACAGGGAAAAGGGACAGGTAAGTTTCTTGTAATACATATAACTCACCTGGTCAATACCACGTATCTTCAGAACAACAGATGACAATTTTGATTTCTTTTCTGGCTTTAAATTTACTTTAAACCCTTGAATATGTTCATCAACCAGTGCATTCCTACTTGAATCATAGTGCATAGGTGATCTTCCAGGGCTACTGCCACGGCTAGAGCTTCTGCTATGGCCACTATAATTAGCTTTCTCCAGGAAGCGTTCAACAGGAGAAACCTAGATATTCAACAATCAGTTGCCTTCGACAAACAAATAAAGACAGTAAAAAAATCCACTGAAATAATCTCTGGAAGAACAGCCAAGAAACTGTTACCTTTATCGATTGCAACTCCGGCGACCTAGCAAGCAAGGATCTTATGTACAAAATCCTCACACGGGAAACAAGCATGGTATCCATCACTCTCTTTGGCTCCATTTTACGAATGAACGCAAAGACAGCATCTCGAATTTCAGCGAGTATTTCATGCTCCCTGGAGGCACCTGCTTTGATGACTGCTGCTAAAACCTGATATAAATACCCATTGTTGTAGTTATAGAAAGATAGGGTTCATTAGTAGGTTCAAAGAAAGTAGTCAGCTATTTGTAGACTAAACTGAAGTTGATGTCATCACACCATCATCCAGAAAATATTAAATGACCAGATAACAATTCATATAATTATGTCCAGTTTGATTACAAATCATATACGGAAAATGGTTCAAAACACTCCTACTATGGTCGAAATTGCTGTTATACATCCCAACTTTGCAGGGATCTTATGACACCCCTGGACCATTTTTAACTAGAATTTCTATACCTTTAACTGCTTAGGTGGCAAAGAGAGTGTAGTACACTCTGAGCAGACAATGATGCTAAAATTTGTTTTTATAATAATTTTTTATAGAAGTACGTATTTCTTTTTCCGTATCTTTTTATTTTTCCTATTTTCTCATCTTCTCCATTTTATCAGCACCGATGTTGCCGCCAACTCTACTCCATTACTTCCATCACATTTAACACATACTACAACCACAATGGTTGCCACTATAGCCGGAATTTTCACCCTCCCAAAGCCCTATAGATCTTCCACTAATTTAAAACTCATTTCACTTCTCTCTCATATCACTAGGGATGGCAACGGGGCGGTGCGGGGCGGGTTTAGAGTTATGCGGGCGCGGCGGGTTTAAAGTTATGTGGGGTGGGGCGGGGCGGGGCAGATGCAGGGTAGGTTGATGTAGCTATTTTTAAAACTAATGTAGGGCGGGGCGGGTTGCGGGTTTAGAAAACCAAATAGGAATTCGAAGAAAATAAATATTTGTAATTAGTAAAAATCAAAGATATAAACTTTTTAAATTTAAATTAGACATATGCGGTAAATTATTAGTTGTTAAAATGTTAATTAAAAACTTTTAATTAACGATTAAGAAACAATTGTTGAAATGTCAGCTAAAAATAGTTAATTAGTGAAAAAAATTTTTAAAAATTATGAATTTTAATTTTTCATATTAAATTCAATTAAAAATAAAAGAACTTAAAAATTTAAGTGGAGCAGGTTTATGCGGGGTGGGTCTATGTGGGGCAGGGCGGGGCGTGGAGGTTGAAAATCTAAAAAGTCACCATGTTTGGCGAGGCGGAGCAGTTTAAAAAAATTGCGTGTTGAACTCAACCCGCGCCGCACCCGCCCCATTGTCATCCCTACATATCACTTTAATAAGAACAACTTGCATCACATTTCTCTACCATTATCACTATTACTATCCGCATTAGGCCATCGAAAATTCATCACTAAAAAGTAATTTAACTAGCAATAGAAATTGAATCTTTGCCGGAAAATATGTCCGGCCACCAATAATTTACTTTTTCCAAATCTGAAAATTGTATTTTATGATTACTCAAAAACAGATTTCCCAATTTAACTAAAATAAAATTAAATTGAAAAGAGAAGAAAAATTGAAAGGAAAAAGAAATGAAGTAAAAAAGAGAGAGATGACAGGAAGAGCCATGGCTTCTTGGCAGTAGCAAAATTGGGAAAGAAAATAACGAAAATGTGAAATACAATATGATAATGAAAAGGAAAAGTTTAAAAGAACTAATTTTTTTAAAAAGAAAAGCTAAAACAAAAACTTAAAAGAAATAAACTTGTGTCAGTATGTTTATGATTCCATTTAACACAAATTTGGGTGGAACTTTTTAAGGGCACATATTGGCTTTAAAATTGTTCAGGGCGATCCTAGGATCCCCACAAAGTTGGAGTGTGTAACAGCAATTTCAGCCATAGTAAGAATGTGTTTTACCATTTTCCCAATCATATAATTGCTTCTTTTCCAGCTTAATTTCAAAATTGTTGCTTAAAAACTTGATATTTCAGTAAGACTCTGGATAGTCTAGAATACCAGAGAGCAAAAGGGGGATATGATCTTACCAGCATCAGAAGCTTGTTTGCTCCATCAGAGATTGCAGCAAGGCTATCATATTGATCAGGATCAAATTCGTTCAATGCAGAAGTAAGATATTCGCCGGCTGGGGTAGTCTTGACCTTTTCACCACCAGATTTAACCAAAGCAACAGTGCCATCCGGCTTATCAGTTGATGAGGACAGTGTTGGAGCATCTGTAGCACGTCCTTTGACATTGATATCATTTCTGTCACCCACAATGCAAGATAAAGTTAATAACCATGAAAGTACATAAAGACAATAGGGAAACCAGAATAATATATAAACAGTATACACCTTCCAGTTTCTCTATTCTGAGCAGTTGGAGCCTTTGGTAATGGACCAGACACCTGTGCAAGAAGAGCACAAACAAGCTTTACTGCTAACAGCTTTAAGATGAGACTAAAACACTTTTTCAGCAAGAGCAAAATGCTCGAGCCACACAATCTATCAATTTCGCATAGATGATCAGAAATAAAACAAAAGCAAAATGCATTCACATGATCATTACGAGTGACTAATAGCAGAAATCTTATGATATAAATACAAGGATGTTTAACGAACACCAGAGAGAGATTCATTTCATGGCACAAGTATTAACTCCGCTATTCTCCAATAATTCCAAATCACGATTACAATGTGTCCAAAGATGTCTGATGTGGAGCTAAAGGAGTTCCACTTTCCCTGTCAAGATAAACATCATAATGCAGGATATCTTCAGCCGGTTATTTCCCATAAATCAATATCACTCTGTTCTTCAGTATCATTCTCCATCTGTCAATTAGTATCTTTTTTCTTTCTTATGACCAAGTTTCATCTCTTAGCCACTTTTGTTTTCTACCGAGAATTTTAGATCTCAATCTCAAGTTCTCTGCCTAATAATCAATGATGTCCATGGATAAGGTACCCTCAAGTCCATTGAACTCGTCATATCAAGAGAAAATAACAGTGTAAGTGTTGAATACATAATAAAAAATATAAGTTGGTTATCTCCAACAATTTAAGTTTTAAAATGAGATGGCTACACACTTCACCAGTTAGGAACAAATGTACTAAAGAATGAAAACCTAGTATATCTGAGAAAAACACTTGGGACACCATTATTACCTGCGTTGATCCAGCTAGAGAGGCTTTCTCTGTCAAACGATCAAATAACTTCTCGTTTTCTTCATGCAATTTCTGTCAAAAAGATAAAACACAGTAATGACTCAAATGAATTGCAAGATATATCTAACCAGGAAAAAGCTCAAAAGAGTTGGATTTCCATTTCCGCAACATACTAATTGAACATATAGATAAAGCCTAATCATCATCATTGTCGCTCCTCTTAAACAAAATTTAACTAAAGAATACAACAGCATGTACTACATATACACAGTCAGCATGAATAACTACCTCAATAAGTGCGTCACGTTTTGAAAGTTCCTCTTCTAGCCTCTTGGTAACAGCTGCTGAGTCAATGTTATCCCTTGTTGCCTTCAAACCTGTTTGGTCTGCAGATCTCAACTCTGACCCATCCTTTAATCTAGCCTCACTGGCACGTACTGCCTCATTTAACTGTGATTCAAGACCTTGCAGTTTGGCCTACAATATACTGTGATCAGAAACTTCAAGCAGAACCATGTGCAAAAGGAAAATGTATTTCTTCTACCACAAAATAAAAGGTGAAATGCAGTTTAAGTTTAAAAGAAATACAAAAACGAATAAAATGTAGATAATGCGAGAAAAATATGATGATGAAGCAAACTTGCAGAAACTAAAAAAGTACAGTATAGAATGTTGACTGAATAGGTATCCATCACAAAATCGAAAACAGTGAGCCTTGAGGCAATGATATCCTCTTTCAAGTTTGAGTCACTGAAATAGATTCTGTACCATACAGAGATGCAACCACACATAAGTAAATGATAAACTGCTTGGCATGGAAGCATGAAGCATCTTGAACAGAGACAACTTGAACAGTTAAAATGTTTGAGAAGTTCTTTCTTAAATATTCTCATTGTTGTCTACATAGATCATAAACTCCTTACAATCTTTTTAATTAAAGCTTGTAAGATCATAATCCCCAAGCCTCGAGGGTAAAAATGTATAATAGTCTTAAAAGATGTTTTCCCTCAAGGGAAAAATGTATGATAGTCTTAAGATATTTCCCTCAAGGGAGAAATGTATGATAATCTTAACATCAAAAACCCCTTTATTGGTCTACGTAATATCAATTTGAAAGTTTTTTGTTTTGGTCAGGTACATCAGGCCTGGACTGTAGCGCGACAACTTGCGGTGACGCATGAAGGCCCAGATAACAAGCTACCTTGATTAGTACTTGATATTAGCCAAAAGGCTGAGAAAGGTAATAGCAACAATTTGAAATTAACCAGCAGTATAGAACAATGAATGGAATAATGGAACAAGATAACATCTTAAAAGGTAGACTAACTTGATTAAGTTCTAGCAGATAAATGACTTTAGAGAGAAAAAGGCAATTGTATATAATCAACTAACCTGCAACATCTGAATGGTTGAATCACGTTGTTGTATCTGCATTTTCTGTTCTTGCTCCAACTGTAAAAGTTGAGCTATTTGATTTCTAATTTGCGTATTTTGATCCTTCTCTGTCTTAAGTTCATCCATAATCATGATATTCTCAGCCTACATCAAAGGGAGAACACCAGATCTTCTTAGTAACAAGATTCTTGACTAGACATAAGGTTTGAATTTATCAGTTTGGACAGAGGAAAGAAAATTAGCATACTCTTAGGCCTCATTTTTTTTACATTAAGATTAAGATGATACATCTGAATATTAAGATATGCATTGAGATTTACATTTATTTAAAATTGAAAAGATATGCATTAAGATTTACATGTATGAATCTGAATATTAAGATCAAAATACTAAATAATTAAGATTGTTTGTTTCTCCAACATCTGAATGTATAAAAATTATCTTCATTTAAAAATTGATAAATATAATATTCAATAAAAACTTCTTTTTTTAATTAAGTA
>DF364509.1:0-12072 GCA_000787875.1 Solanum virginianum | reverse complement strand
GATCTGACTGTAGTGCAGAAGAAACTTTCCATGCCTTCTGAACTTCATTGGAGTGTAGAACTCCCTGATCATTGGCCTGATTCAGTTCCTGTTTTAGCCCAACTATTTCTTGCTTCAGATCAGCAATCTCTTTCTCCTTGTCATAAAGTTCCTTGCGTGTATCATTAGCCTACCAAAATAGAAAGAGTAAAACTCATAATAAATTGACAGAATGATTCTTTCCATATGTATTACCAACCCACAGATCACTTGGAATTAGTGGGTGAATCAAACTTCCAACTTCTTAAAGTCAGTCAGTAATATACATCCACATCACAGAGTTAAAAAAAACAAATTAATAGACAAGGATGTGGACCTGCTTGAGTGTCCACAGTCAACCAATCAAGACTTACAATATCTCTCCATTTCTTGATTGTATCTCGATTCCCAAGGCTTAGCGTGGCATTTCTAGCTCTAGCAGAAAAATTGAGGGAGGATAATGTCTCAGTCAAATTTGAAGCATTCGGACAGACATTAACAATCAGAAGCGTCTTTGCACTTTCACCTGCAAAAAGAAGAGAAAAAAACATTAGAGGTATCTAGCCAGCAAATAGAGTTACAAGGAAAAACAGAATAACAGAAATTAGGAACATGTAAGAGGTGTTGTAGCAACTTATTACACAAGATACTGTAAGGCAAAAAATAACAACCCTTTCCTCCAGATGTAAACATAGATAGCATCAAAAACATAAATGTTAAAGAGATTTATTTAATTTCGACTTCTGCTTATCAACTAATCTGCTCAATAATCAATATGCAGCTTCAAATGATAAGCACCACTTGTGTTGAATTAGACCATCTCCTCTAAAAGCTTAAATTGTTAGAGATTGCATGTTGTTACTTAGTTATATCTTCACTACAACCCCTCTAAGTGCAGGCCTGATTTTTCTCATGAGCCAAACGCATGAAATTATCATTTTGATAAAGAGCAACAGTGAGAATTGAAGCAGGATATCGCCTGCTCTGACACCATGTTGAATGGTGTGAAAATCTAATATAAAAGTTTAAGTTGTTCGAAAGAACAGTTTTATTTACCTAATTATATCTTCACCAACTTGCACATTAAGTGAGTTTCCGAATTTTGGCCTACACAACTCCAAACTCTAGGAGAAAAGGTGTAGGGCTAAAATCAAAGAGCAGAATCCAGAAAGTGAACCCTTCAGAAAGCCTCCCCTTTTATTTGGAAAAGCCATGCACGAATCCAGCCAAATATACATTTTATGATGTTATGATAAAGTGTAAGGTGGATCAATCAAAATATACATACATATATTACCATACTCAATATATCAACTTAGCAGTTAGGTGACAAAACTTATGCCTCGGGAAACCAGAGACAACGGCCTTGCTCTTTTTTGATGGAGTATCATTGACGGCATCAACAACATGATGCAGATAACACCAAAAGAGAGATTGTTAACTATAACAGTGAGGCAACAGTCTCATACTTGTCCCAGTATTCGCAGTCCATCTTTCTTCCCTTGAAATATATATGATTAGTTACATGTTTAAATACTTGTAACAGTGTCTCAAGTTGAAAGATGAGAAAAATATGTATCATGTATAGTATCTTAAAAGATCCTAGCTACAAAACAGATTTCCCACGTATTTCCCCCATATACACACTCTCATTTCATGGCTTTAATTTGAACTGACAAGGACCGTCCTCACACTTTTTTTACTGCTTTCTTAAGCTGAACACAGTCTCATCAATCATAAGAATATGAAAGTTGGATTTCTAAAATTATTTCCAAACCCCTGTATGATACCACCCAGAAATCTAAAGCGACAAGTAATTATAATAATGTAAATCAATCAATAAATCAATGATGCCTCAATCCAAAGCTAGCTATGGTGGCGATAAAAGTAAACAAAAAATAATAAGAACTTTAGTTGCAGTAATAGAGAAGAAGAGTGTAAAAAAGATGAGAGTAAATGTCAACATAAAATCAAACACATTGAGTAGAGCTCTTCAATCTAACTGAAGATCAGTTAACTGAATATTACAAAAGAGCCCTTCACCATACAAGAGAAAGATGACCTCATCCTCTAGTATGATAAGCTCTAGTCCGTGAGCATATCTAAGAGAAATTAGAAAATACCTAATGAAACAGCTTATATACCAAGGCATATAGCTTGAGACCTACTTTTAACTGAAAGAAACAGTGGCCTACAAGCAATATCTAGAAGAAGCGTTGCAAATGACCCAGGACAACTTTTAAATAACAAGGTCAACAAGCTACTCCCTCTATTTCAATTATGTGTCTTATTTTCCTCTTTAGTCTATTTCAAAATGAATATCACTTTCTATATCGAGTAATCTTTTAACTCAAACATCCCACCCGGCAATGTTTTAGACCATAATATTTAAAAATCTTCCTTCCTTTTCTAAACTCTGTGCCTAGTCAAACTAAGACACACAAAATGAAACGGACGGAGTAATAACTTTCTTTTCCTTCTAAAGCAGAAATAATTGCACATAAGTATGAGTCTGCGTGTGGGTCTGTGTGTATTATATGTATTACTATTACCAACATAACAAAATTGATATTAAAGAATATATTGACCAATACTATAATCAATTGGTTACCTAGTGAGTCTGCAAGTACTTTGGTGAGCATTGAATTTCCATAAGGAACAATGTCTTTTTTTGATGTCAAGGAATTCAAAACATCTCCCAATCTGCATGTCAATATCAAAGCTGAGTATACAGCTACAGAAAAGAGCAGTAAAACACAGTATGACAGTTTTTTTTCTATCATTTCTAATTGTTTCGCGAGGGTATAGGCAATTAATATTTCACAAGCATCATTATAAAAACTAATTTAAGAAATTGGTTTTCCTTGGGTAACTATGTTCTCAAAAGCTCTAATGTAACCAGCCCATGTGTAGGAGCTCTTGTCGCACACTTGATTGTGGGATCAACTATCCTCTTTAAGCTTCCATGTCTAAGCCCTGGTAAGGTTCTTCGCTTTGCATCGAATTAAACCACATGTTCCACCGCTTCTTGAGAAATAAGACATAAGATAAGCATTTAAAAGGCAATATTTGATTTCTAGTTTAAAAATCAGTACATGAATGTCATCAGCTAAAAAAAGGCATTCAGAGTTCCAATCCAAAAATAGAAATATACTGAGAACAAAGAGATGGTCTCATGGGGCCAAAAATGTGAAGTGGTCCAACAACTTCCATTTCTGATCCAACAAATACATTATAAACTCCATACTATAATATCCTAGGCATGGGAAGCAAACATGGACGGGTTGAGAATAAAGTATTATTTATAACAACAACATGAATCACTTACGCAGAAAGAGATTTCATGACATGAAGCAACTCTGTTGCATGTTCCCCACTATCCTCTTCAATAGTGTTTGCACTTCCAGCCAAATCAACAAGAGAGAGCTTGCTGTATGAGGTCTCTCCAGTGATCAAGTTGGAATAATGTATATGTAATGTGACGATCCTAAAAATTGCAAGACCAAAGAAACATAAAACAAGAACTTAGAAAAAATGGTAAGCACAGCTATATTTTTCTCCAAACAATTCAGGAAAACGAATGCATCATATTTACTAAAAGAAAGTCAGAAACTGCATTTACCTACCAATAAGCACAGATACAGTCATACAGAGACATAACAGAGACAGGGTTGTGCCTACATGCAAATCATGATAGTTTTTTCTTTCTTCCCTTTCCAAACTTTAAATTAGAAAATCGGCGTTTCAAGAATAAAAAGTTAAGCCAAGAGTATGAAGGAGTGTACAACTGATGCAGCTCCAAATACCTCAACCAAATAAATTATATGCAAAGCAATGAGTTCAACAGATGAACAGTAATTTTTGACAAATCAGAATCTGGACTGATATTGTGACAGGAATGAACAAATTATTCTTATGTTGAGTATGTCTTTTTTCACCATTTTGAATGTGAACGTGTCCAACATGAACTAGATTGCTTTTCTGAAGAAAAACACAGTTGTCTCCAGAACTGTCAAACAATATATGACAAAATATCTCAAGTTTTTATGGACATCTTGCTCAGAGGACTTCAGATTAACTCATGGGCAGATCATAAAGAATCAAGAAAGTTGACTTTCCATAAACATAGATCAGAAAAAGGATAGAATCAACAGTAACAGACAAATACCAACTGGAAAGAGTTGTAGACCATACAGATGAGAAACTCTAAACTTTGATCCATCACTTCCTCGATTTTGAAAAGCTAATTTGAGAACTCTGCCAAAGTCTATTGGATTTTCAACTTTTTCTTGCAGAAGTTCTACAAAGCAATCCAATGACCCCATGCGAACCTTCGGCAGATCAGTTCCAGAATTTATGAGCAAATCTCGTATCTGCAATAATTGGAAAATCCCTAACATCAAAAAATTTGGGTATGGATTCCTTATAGGATCTGCATACATAACGCTGAAGATGAGAAAGCAATCAAATCCAAAAGATAAACAAGACATCATATAAAACCTGTTCATTATGAAGTTCAGAAATGGAAACTGAGAAATTAAATTTGGATGTCAATGTTGCATCGGAGTTGGCTAGATCAAAGAGCTCCTCAAAACACCTAGCATATAAACCACGATCGTGGTTGGATCCTTCCTGCATGAACGGGGAACGTGAGAAACCAACCTTAATTTCAAACCAACAGCTTAAATAGTTGAGTATTTGGCAGATCAAAAACTTGGTAAAGGCCCAAGGTATTCAATGTGTCTCAACTATACCATCGAAATTGAAAATTTGAATATCAAAACCAAGTATACAAACTTTGAATATTAACCTCCTAGTGGAAAGGTTTCATAAGATCTTATGCATTTAAGCCTTTCCCAGCTAAAACATCACAGTTGGCAGTTTTTCAGAACGCATAAAGAGAACAAATGTACAAATCGTTCAAAAGAAACAGAGAACTTAAAGGTAAAACAGCCGTGAAGAGATGAGCGAGAGACCATTGTGTGGGTCTTTCCTGAGTGTGCTTGCCCATAAGCAAATATAGCCACATTGTATCCATCAAATGCTGACTGAACAAATGGCTGAACATCACTAAAAAGTTCTACTGCACGAGGAGAAACTAAAAATGTTAAGTTACACACTCATTCAAGATCTAGTATAGAAAGAAAACAAGTAAATCCCCAATACCTTGTCCAACATGAGGTCCATAAACCCTGTCTAACTCAAAATCCTTCTTCGGATTAGCTCCGCTATCATCAGCAGTATTGATACGAACTGTAACATCATCGGGAAATTCGACAATGGATGGACCTTCATCTTCAAAAAGAGGTCTCACACGACAAAACACTTTGATGTTTCCTGAAACAATAAACATAAGGGCATCTACATGTATTATGTACTACAAACACATCTGGTATATCTCTATGCCTATCAATAGGCAACAAACATTCTGTCATAGTCCTGATTGTCTTTTCTGGATTGCAGTGTATTTCTAGATTTGAACATTTCTGCATGAAGGGTGAGCTCATGAATGAACATCTCAATTGCTTTTGACGACAAACCATAGAATGTGTGCTAACCATCTGCATTTACTCAATTTTGAACCTTTATTGGGAATGAGCAAATAGCCTAGATAAACAACACGTCACTGTTCTTGCAACTGGAGGTTTTCAAGATAGTTTATGCATGTATTGTCCAGTGTTTTGAGAAGCGAGAAGCGGAAAAAAGCGATAAGGTCTCGCTTCACAGAAGCGAGAAGCGTGAAGCGATTCTGTGAAGCGAAGCGAAGCGCTTTTTTTAAAAAAAGCGCTATTTAGTATAAAAATAAAGATATATGAAACATGCATAGATAAACCATCAAGAACTCAATAGAAGTAACATATTAAGCAAATCTTTCAAGTTTCAACTTAGATTAAAAAGTAAATAGATAGTCAAATTGCAAATAGCAAATAACACAAGTACATAACCAAAAGACAAAGTGAGAAGAAAAAGAAGAACAACTTACCTGAAACTTGCAGAAGCAGACGAGGTGTTGCGAAGTAGAAGGAGAAAGCCGCAAAGAAGAAAAGACGAGATGTCGCGAAGCAGAAGCTCTTAGTTGCGATAGTAGGTCAAATTAATTTCAAAACTATTAAACATTAAAAAGAAATTTAAAAAAAACCCTAAACTAAAAAAGTGTCGCTTCAGTGCTTCTCGCTTGAGCAAATTCATTTCCTTGGCCATCATTTGCCTCTTCCACCTGAAACGTGTGAGTGGAACGATGTCAGAGAGAAACTTGAAAAGCTCTTCGTCCCTAATGGCCCTAGCAAAGTCATCACGCTTCAGAGTTTGACATTTGACTTGATCAGCTTGCATCCACGCACGAAGGGTGAGCTCATGAATGAACATCTCAATTGCTTTTGACAACAAAACCGTAGATATGTGTGCTAACCATCTGCGTTTACTCAATTTTGAACCTTTATTGGGAATGAGTAAATGCAGATAGCACACATTCTACGATTTTGTTGTCAAAAGCAATTGAGATGTTAATTCATGAGCTCACCCTTCGTGCGTGGATGCAAGCTGATCAAGTCAAACGTCAAACTCTGAAGCGTGATGACTTTGCTAGGGCCATTAGGGATGAAGAGCTTTTCAAGTTTCTCTCTGACATCATTCCACTCAAGACTCACACGTTTCAGGTGGAAGAGGCAAATGATGGCCAAGGAAATGAATTTGATGCTGCTTATCAAATGATTCAGCCTGATAACATTCCACTAAGTAATACTGACTTTCGACAATACATGTATAAACTATCTTGAAAACCTCCAGTTGCAAGAACACTGACGTGTTTATCTACGCTATTTGTTGGCGTTGATTATCCTTAAAAACTATGAGTTGATTGAACTTCCTAAAGTTGTTCTTGTACTTTTTATGTTCTATATGATACTATCATTACTGAGAGACAAGCAGATTTCTTCTATCTACCTGTGTTTCTAATATTTTCATTCGAATTCTATTCTGTACTTTTACGTAGTATTAGAATTATGTAAATTTATTTTGATAAAATTTAGTAGGATTAGGTGGATGTCTGGCCTTGGGGTATAGTAGGGTAGCAGGAGTAGTAGTGTTTTTATATCATGTGTTGTCATTATTCGTCATATACATGTTGATGTTATCGTATTTACACACTATCATGTGCTTTGCGTTGTTAGTCGTCCTTTTTGTTTCCTTTTCTTTTCCTTTCCATTTTTTTCCATATCTAGTTTATTCTGCTTATGGGTTTTTGAGACGAGGGTTCCCAGGAAACAGCCTCTTTCTACCTTGTGAGGTAGTGGTAAGGTTTGCGTACATTCTACCCTCCCCAGACCCCACTTGTGGGATTCCACGGGGTATTTTGTTGTTGTTGTTGTAGCATTTCATGTATATTGAACATACACGTGTGTGTACAAGTGGTGATGTATATGCACAGATTTTTTTTCTCAAAAGAAATCATATATGCCCATTTTAAGAGACAAGGTTGGAAGCTAGAACAATAAAGCCAGGAGCTTAGACTAAATACCTTGGGCAGTTAATAAGTCATTAAATAACCTTTTCTTCTCTGATATCAGAGGTGAGAGTCTAGCTTCTGTTTCAAGTGCAGCTTCATCTGAATAAATACAGAGAGAAACCAAACAACAACAACAAAATATGATCAGAACGCTAGTTAACAGAAGCCATCATAACCAAAACTCATTAGACAAAAGGGCAGTAGATGACAAAGGAAAAGACCAGAAAGAATTTAGCTATACAACATTCGCAGAAATCTTTCTGCAAAGGCTTCGGAACTTGATTAAACATATGAAGAAGTTGTGAACTAACTTCAAGTTGCATCTGTGTCTTACTTTTGGTTGATCCATCTATTACAAAATCAAAAAAAAAATATCTCCAAAATCCTTATAATTTACAGGTGTTTGACAGGGTCTCGAAAAAGGATATGTTAGAAAAGTAATCTAAAAGGAGAGGGAATGGAAAAAATGAAACATACGGTACTTTTAATTTGAACTTACTAGAAAACTGTTGAATTTCAATCATCTATCTTAATCCATAGATTATCTTTTTTCCTGCAGCTACAAACAGAAACCCTTTTTTTTTTAGTAATGGAAAAAAAAAGGGATTCTCTTTGTAGCTGCAGGAAAAATGATAATCTATGGATTAAGATAGATAATTGAAACCCTTAACACTTGATTATGCAATTAATAGAGTTTAGTGATGTACTAAATCAGTGAATAGGGCATTGGGAGTTAGCAATACTGAACTTTTCCAAATACGGTATTATTATTAATGATGACATATTACATAAATTTGTTAGGACTAGTGACAAAAAAACGTACACATAAAACAAAAATACAAGAAGAACGATTGTTGAAATATAATAATTGATAGTAATAAAGATTAACCTTCTTATCTTAGACAAACAAGTTAGCAAGGATAAATTTCTTAATTGTGGAAAATATAGACTCTTAACTAAATCTTCAACTTTGATATCTCAAATGTGATGGTAAATTTAAGAACATAGTGAAGCAGATCATTATGATAAGATTTTATATCAAATCTAAACTTTATTGACTCACTTTAATTAGAGTTATGCAGAAAAGGCATCACAAAGATGCTTGACATATAGCCACATGCCTGTAGGCATTCTCGAGGAGATTAGAACTTTATCTTTAAGAAAGTCTTGGGGCTTTGACTGGAGATAAAATTATAATTACTTTAAGAATGTCTAGAAGCATGTGCCAGCGGTTATTTGGGTTGAACTGGGTAGGACCTCATGGAAGGCATCAAAAAATAGAAGCGTACATGTAAATACACAGATATAGTACAGTTCATTTACCAAGCTTGCGGGTTCTATCAGCAAGTACACCGAGGTAGCGTGTCACACGATCTAATTTAGCAATGGAATATTCCTGCAGGTCACTGGCTTCTTGTCTCAGCTCCGAGTAATCTTCCTTGACAAGCTGGCCCGAAGAAAAAATGTATACATTCAGTAAGAAATTACTTAATTGCTTTTCCCGTGAACAGATAATGTTATGTACGAATAAGATCTTTTTGATTTCCAGAAGAAGGCACCCAAAATTACCCTAAGGGGTAAAATAACATTAGCTCCTTTCAAAGATCTAGCAGCAATAAAGCCTTGTGCTTTTAATATAGTACAAGTAATCATGGAGTCCATGATAACACACTACATCAAAACAACTTTTTAAAAGGTTTGATTAATTCTAAGCAGGATGTCCTTCAGCAAACTGGAGAAACATGCCAAATACAAAGTTCACATCACTATATTTGCATGAATAGGCAGCAATCGGTCTTTCTATAGTGTCTTCTTCTTGATTTATCTTACTTTTTCACTGCATTACGTGGTCCAGTAAGTCATCCATGTCTGATCTAGGAATAGTATGTTGGCACGGCATTCCAACAAAAATACAGACGGTAGGGCTAAGGTCTACTTCCACTCTACCCTCTACAAACCCCACTTGCGGGACTACACTTATACTGGTATCAATCACTTGTGCAGATTCTTCAATGTAACTAGCAATTAGCAAAAAACTTAGTCATACCTACTAGATACTTCCATATACCTATACTGGATACTATAAAGAAATTTTAATGGGATCTTTCACCCTAAAACTGGAAAGAAATTTTAGCCTATTAAATCAATTGAGAACCTATAACTTTTCCACCACTCAAGAATGTGAATGTGTACTTGTATCAATCACTTGTACTACCACTAAAAATGAGATTGGCATAAGTAGTACCAAAGACACCTTCTATCAAAAACGGGAAATTGATTATGGAGATTCCGTGAGATCAGAAATTAATACAGCCTCTTATCTCTAGTAATTAATGTCTTGGTGATAACTGATGGAGATCTCTTTGCTCCACATGCCAAAGTTAGTACTATTAATTGTGTATCCAAGACAAATTTACTTGAGCCTGCACTTTATCACTAGAAAGTAAATACTAGAACTTGTAGATAGAGATATCTCTCTCTCTCTCTCTTTTTTTATTTTGATGACAAGAGGATAGATAGAAAGATCTCTCTCTCTCTCAAACATAACCAAAACTACATGGAATGTTGCCAAGCCAACCATTTTAAACAGATCAAAAAAAAGCTCAATATAATTCCAAAATGGAACTTTTTTTTTTTATTTGCACCAGTGTCCAAGTCTCTTTGAGCCCCGATAATCCCGGGGGTGCACAGGCTCTCGGCAAGGAATTTCCCCCAAGTACACCACGGTTAATTCAGGTTTTACCCACTCCGATGGCCCTCAGAAATTATTTGCACCCAGTGGGTTTCGAACTTGAAACCTTGAAAGGAATACCAAAATGGAACATTTACGCCATCATTCAAAAGTAATTCAACTTTTCTAATAAATTAAGAACTTAACACTCAAAACTCCCATCCCCCTATCTTCTTCAGCAGAAAATATAATTGATAGCATTTGGAGTTTGAAGAAATTTCAATGATTGGAAAGCAGACAGGGCTGCTGAATTTTTCAACCTTCTGAAAGAAAATCAGCAGCTATCTTTTTCAGTAAGTTCCTGCTACAAAGATCTAACATAGTTACATAGGTACTATCCTGAAAAACCTTGGACATGGAAGCAAATTTGGAAGTCCAAAAGATGTTTTAAAGACAGGCGCTAATTCCATTCATAAGATAAAGGCCAATTATATATGTTTGTATTGCTTTTGCCACAGAATGAAACAAGAAAATAACGCTGAAATAGTTTTATAGGTGCTAGAGGCTTTACAGGATTAGCTGGGGTAGTTCTGTTTTGATGCTCCTCTGCTTATATTGTACAGTGGCCACAGCACAATCCTCATGCTGGTTTATTTATAATATTACCTACATCTCTGTCTCGAGCAAACCACATAGAATTTGAAAAAAAGCTCCATTAGCGACTAAGAGGGGCCAAAGAGAATTCAATATACTTCCAAACGGAATCTTTTGCCAGTGGTGGAAAAAAATTCAATTCATTAAATAAATTTAGGATCTTGATACAAACTTTTCGAATCTCCAATAGTATTAATTGTACACTAGTTCTACAATATACACAATCTAGAAGCAAGCTAACCATTCCCAACAACAAAGACCAAAATTGAATTTTTCACCCGAAGCAAAAAAGAACTTAATAATTAACATTTTCATCTCTCAATAACACTACTGTACATTAGTATCAATCACTCTAACAGCTATAATGACCATTAATCCTCTACCGCTAGTTTCCAGAAAAACTTTGAACTCGAGTAAATACAAAAAAGGAGACATCTTTCCAATTGCATTGTATTTTAGAACACTTCAATATACAAAAGAAAAACACTAATATCTGCAGATAAAAGTATTACCAACTTTTCCATCTCCAAATTATATAATTGTACGCTAATTCTAGAAACAGACAAAATCTAGTACAAGCTAACCATTCCCAACAACAAGGACCAAAAATGAATTCCAAAAGTTGAGTTTTTCACCCTAAATAACTTAAGAACATAATAATTAATATTTCCATCTCTAAATAACACTAACGTACACTAGAATCAATCACTCTAACATCTATAAATGAACAACAACAAAAAACCCTCAGATTAAACATCTATAAATGAACATAGCCATTAATCATCTACCACTAGACTAAAAAAAAACCTTTGAACTAGAGTAATTACAAAAAAAAAAAAAAAAGGAGATATCTTTCCAATTGCATTGTATTTTAAAACACTTCAACTCTGTTCAATTATACAAACTAATATCAGCAAGCTAACCATGTCCAACAAGAAGGACCAAAAATGAACTCCAAAGTTGAGTTTTTCACCCTAAACAGCTTAAGAACATAATAATTAACATTTCCATCTCTAAACAACACTAATGTACGCTAGAATCAATCACTCTAACATCTATAAATGAACAACGACGAAAAAACCCTCTCTTAAACATCTATCAATGAACATAGCCATTAATCATCTATTACTAGACTTGAAAATAATAAACCTTTGAACTCGAGTAATTACAAAAAAAGAAAAGGAGATATCTTTCCAATTGCATTGTATTTCAAAACACTTCAACT
>DF364510.1:8659-18857 GCA_000787875.1 Solanum virginianum | reverse complement strand
TAAATTTTTTTGGGTAAGGGAGGTCGTGGTAGGAATGAAATAATGTTTTCCTTAATTTTTGGAAATCATTTTCTTTAAATTTGAGAAAAATAAATTGATTTGAAAAATATTTTTTAAAACATTTAAGCTAACCAACACATGAGAAAATTTAAAAATGTTTTCCTCAAAATATTTTCCTCTATACCAGATACACCTTACTTTTTAGTCAATTTTTTGGTTATTAATATTTTAAAAAAATCAAATGATGGACCGTATTTTTATGTTCGTGGGACAAAATTTTGTTGGATCGTTTTTCCCTTATCTGTCCGCTGCAATTCTATGTTGGAGGTGCTCTTGCTTTTTGTATTGATGTCTTCTTCATCTACTTGTTTATTTGTCTTTTTTCAATTTATGAGTTAACTACGATCCTCGATTGATTTCAGTTGTTGTGTGAACAGAATCATCTTCCCCTTCTCTGCTCTCAACCTCCCCTTTCAAGTACCTATATTCCTTGATGTGTATAATATAGTTGTTTTTCCCCTTTTCAGTAGGTTTTGTATGTTTATAGCTGGTGAAGATGTTTTCATGCAAAATATTTTCTGTAATTTTATATATCTCGGTGTCACTATTATTGAACTTGGTTATCATCCTTTTATCTTGTGAGTTTTAATTCTGGAATATGGAATTTGTACCTTGTTTGCATTCAAAATCTTCCTACATGTGATAGGAAGATCTTGAAAAGTATTAAATACTAACTTTGCTTCATGTTTATATGTTGTGTTACCCAAGAAAATTTCTCTCCTTATAAATATGTGAGACTTGAATATTGACTAGCTACTTCAGTCAGTCTATATCCTGATATATAACTACCATCTCCCATGAAATCTTCCAGATCCCTCTTAAAATATTCCTCATATATAAATAATATACTAGTATTCGTATTTGCACGATGCGTGGAAAGTTTTGAATCTGTAAAATTAAAAAATGGCATTCATAAATAAAAAGTAAAGATATTGATAACACCAAAAATTTCCTTCATAAACATTAGTCATACAACAACATACCTAATGATAACTTATATATTTGGTCAATCAAAATATAATTATGTAAAGCCTAAGCATAGTACATTCTAAACTTATTTTACAATATCATGATTAAATTATCAAAATGAAGAGCATATCATAGAATTTAGACATCTCTATTATATTAAAATAAAATCTCAAAACCAATATCACCAAGAAAATTATATAATCAAGAACATTATATAAGCCAAATTTCACAATTTTAAAAAAAAAAAGCATAATTGTCAATGAATGAGTTAGAGTAATGTCTACATAAAAAGTTTATGAATAGTATTAGTTATATTTATGTAGAATAACATATATAAAAATATCGTCTGAAATTTTGTAAAAATATTTTTTATCATGTTTTTAGTATAGTTTTCAAAATATTTGTGATTTCATGTGTAAGAATACTTTCATTACATTTTGTAAAAGTATTTTCTTATCATATTGTCAAGTTTGAAATAGTTTTGTTATCATGTTTCAAGAATACCTTTAGTATAGTTTTTAAAAGTGATTTTTTTTTGGTCATATGTTAAATACTTCCATTACATTTTGTTAATAAAAATTTCTTATGATGTAGCAAGAGTACCTTCAATACATTATTTAAGCAAGTATAATACTTAAATATATCATATATGTATTTGTCTTTTCAAGTAGCGGGAGTATAAGTATTCTTAAAATAGTATATATTATAAAAATATTTTCTTATCATTTTGCAAGTGATCTTTTAGCATAGTTTTAAAAGCGTTTTAATTATCATTTTTTGTGGGTGCTTTCAATAATTTTTATAAAATTTGATTATTATCTTGCAAATATAATTTTTATTAAATTGTAAACAAAATATTCTTGCTATCATATTGCAAAAAGTTTTCGTATAGTTTTTAAATGTATTTTCTTATCATATTACAAGGATATTTTCCTCTTAATTTTTAAAAGTGTGTTGCTTCTTGCTATCATATTGCAAAAAGTTTTCATATAGTTTTTAAATGTATTTTCTTATCATATTATAAGGATATTTTCCTCTTAATTTTTAAAAGTGTGTTTCTTGTGATGTTTTAAGGATTTTTTTTTCTGTAATTTGACAAAAGTATATTCCTTATATTTCTGATAAGATATTTTTATATTATTTTGCATACGTGTGCTTATTATCATTGGCATTAATAATTTAGTATACTTTTGTTATCCCAAAAAATGACCGATTCTTTTCGAAAATGAGATTTGATGCTCAATTGATTTGAGCACAAATCAAATTCCTGAACATTTTTTTAAAAAAAAGTCGCCACCTAATTTTAAGGATAATTAGGAAACCAAAATTAAATTTTAAAACCTAACAGAAAAGTTTTAAAATTTCAGAGAAAATGGATAAGGGTTCAATTTCCACTTTGAGAAGAACTCAATCACTCAAAATGACCGCTAACGTGCGGTCGACCGATGATTAGGGAGTTGACTAACTTTTGAAAATATTTTGCTTGATTTTGAAAAGGTTGATTAATTTGGAAAATGTTGACTAAATTTAAAGATTTTGACCCAAACTTAAGAAATTGACTAAACTTGAAAGCATTGACCAAATTTTGAAAAATTTTGACTAAAACTTCATGAATTGACTAAGCTTGAAAGTATTGACTAAATTTGAAAGAATTAACCAAATTTGAAAATGTCAACTAATTTGAAAGAATTGACTAAGTTTGAAAACATCGACTTAATCTAAAAAATATGACCAAACTTACTCCTATTTTGAAAGAATTTTCACTAAGTTTGATTTTGTAAAAAAAAAAAATTCTAAGGATAAAGTAAAAATTATTAAGGCGAAAATTAACATAAATGGTAGACATGTCGGGGAAATTAATTAAATTAAAATAAATAAAATGTTAGAGTTAGCACATAAAAATAACAAGTATTATTCAAAATACAACAAATATAGGAAATAAAAATTAAATTGGGCCTTGGCAGGCCCAATTCATCAACTTGTCCTAACTTCTAATTTTTGGGCCTACCAAGCCCATCAGAAAAATCTGCCAGGCTGCTGTCCAGTGGGCTTTGGCCCATCTCTGCCTGTGATATACACTCAGTGTATATTCCTATATATTGGTGTATATAAGAGTGTATATGCTGATCTTAACTTCCGAAACCTGTGTATCAGCTTCCATTCCTGTGTATTTGTTATCCTATATTGGGTTGACTGGAAGAAGAGGAAGTTTGGGCCTCCATGGCCCAAGAGATGCAAGAAAGGAGTCCAATCGGACTCAAGGACGAGTTCACATGAAACCAAAAGAAAACGAGGATTAACACTCGTTTATCAAATGCAACTACAAACAAGTGTTAATAGCTTAAAATATATCAAAACATCAAAATGCAAACAGAATGACCATTGCGGTTGCAATAACCGGAGGCAAAGTATTAGCAACACTATAGCAAACATTGTTATCAGAATATTATCACATCAAGGTAAAATAGACATGATTGCAACGAAACAGTGAAGGAAAGAAATAGATACTAGACATGAAAAATCTAAAAGAACACGAAAAGAGTCTAAGGGAGTCGGATCTAAAGTAACACGTATTCAAATGTAAAGAGAGATTTTTCCAACAAGATTGACATTTTATTAAGACGTCCGAATAAAACAAGAACAAACAGAACATAATAAGATGAAGTTAGATCCATCAAAAGCTAGACCAACTTACGACAAATAATTTTCTACTTACTAAACTAAAGAAAGGATTGAAGTGATCTATAGTTGACTCACACTACAATATTTGTTCGCACAAAAGATTGTGTACTTAGTTACAAAAAGAGGAAGCCAAACACATCGACAGGCAACTACAGAGACAGGATTGAGACTTCACAACACGGATAAACAAATCGTGTTAAGCATGGACTGAGATTCACAGATTGTTCAGTTTCCCGAAATACAATTAACATAAATACAGACAACATACATTTGAGCAAAGAAGCTTAGCTTCTCAAACTTGTCTAACATGAAGTAAAAATCTGGGAAGAGAGATATAAATAACTTAAACTATTGACATAAATCCGAAATAGAGAGGGAAAAATGACCTAAACCAGTTCCAAGTGAAGTCTACCAGGAACTAAGGCAATCGACCTCAAAAGTATACTGGCGTAGGTTGTATTCGCAAGAAAAACAAACTAACAGCAACTTAAGAAAATAGAACCATCATTAAAGATAAACTGCGACACGGTCTGAGCATTGAAACGTTTTGAACAAAGCAGCAAGAGAAATGATAACGACACTCTGAACGGCTTAACAACGAACAAACAGAAACTTAACAAAAAATACAACCAAACCACAGTCGCCTCGGGGTATATCCAACTCGAGGAACGCTATTTACAGCTAATAGCAACCTAACCATGTACACATTTATTTATAGAGAAGAGTAGAAGCTCGAACAGGGATATTACCTTTTTTGGAGCAGCAACTGGGACGATGATTTTGACGAGGCGTCTTCACCACAACGAAACTCGTACACAAATTCCTTCACTCAAAATCCAGATGTTCTGATTTTCATCTCTTCGAATCGATGAACTTTTCAAAATAAAAAAGGTAGTGCAAAGAAACAAGAACTTTTACTAGGTTTTTGAGACTCAGAACTGCCGCCCCCTCACTTTTCGAAGATGAAGATAGATTTTTTTACCAAAAATTAGGGTCAAAATGGTGAGGAAAACGGTCGATTCGACCAAAAGGGGCACGCGTGAGAGACAATGGAAAGTGGGAAAGTAAAAAAGAAGTGAGGCGCGTGCCCCCCCGCCCCCCATGCGGGTTTAATATAATAATTTTTTTTTATAATAGATAAATATTTTAAATTATTAAAATTAAAAAAACTCGATATTTTGTAATGTGGAGGGTAAAAATTGGGTGTCAACAACTTTCACAAAAATGTTATTATCATTTAGCAAGGATATTCTATCAAATTCATATAAAAATATCTTTTTTATAATATAAAAGGATACTTCCGACAAATTTTGTAAATTAATTTTTTTTAATCTTTTGAAAATTATAAAAATAGTTTAGAAAAATATTTTATTTTCATATTGCAGGATACTTTTAATTGCAAGATCATTTTAGAAAATTTGATTAAAAAAAATTTCTTATCATGTTGTATTTTGTACTTTTAGCTAATTTTGTAAAAGTATTTTTCTTATCATCTTGAAAAATACTTATAATATATTTTTTAAAATGCTTTTTTAATCATGTTGTATTTATATTTATACTTTTATAAAGAATTTTTTAAACTATGTTGCAAGGGTATTTTCAGTATTTTAAAAAAATATATTTATTATCATATTATAAATGTACTTTTATTACATTTATAAAATATTTTCTTATTATCTTATAAAAATACTTTTAATATAATTTTGAATGTGTTTTTCTTATCATATTTATGTTTAAAAGGAAGTTTAGTACAAATGTTAAAAATTATTTTCTTATCATGTGTAAAGATATATATATATATATTACAATTTGTAAAAGTATTTTTCTTATCATGTTTGAAGGATATCGTTAGCGTAGTTTTTTTAAAAGTGATTTTTTTTTGGTCATATGTTAAATACTCCCATTATATTTTGTACAAGTATATTTCCAAAATAATAATAAATTTATTTTTAAATTGTAACTTTCAAATCATAATTTTAAAACAAAAAATTAAAAGTTTTCAATTTTTTTGTAAGTAGAACGTGTATATAGTTTTTATGATAAATTTTTTTGATTTGTTTATAAGTAGAAGTTTAATGGGAAGTTGAAAAACTCTGGATTTACCGTTTTTTATGTTAACATAAAACTTAATTCCTTTATAAGTTAGGAATTTTGATTTGTTATTTTTTTTTTACCTTAATTGTTTTTCAATTTGTTCAAGATTATTCTTTTTTAAAAAACAATAAAAATCTTAAGAAAAGACGTGTCTTTGCAAGTAAATGAAAATTTTTAGCTGCTTAGAATATTAATTTGCATAAGTATAATATTTAAACTGATGATTTAATTTTCACATTTTTATTTAATTTTGTAAGCTTAAAAGTTTTTCAATTTGTTTAGACGTTAGAATTTTGTGAGTACTTTTAAAATTCCCTATTTTGCTGGACACATATTTTCTCTTTAAAATAAAGATTAATTCATTTTTCAAATTGTAACTATTAAAAACATAAAACATTTGCATGCTTAGGATATTGATTTGGATAAGTATAATATTTAAAAATAGAGTGAAAAAAAAGGATAAAAATAGATTTTTAGTTGCTACAAATAAGGAGTAAATTTATTTGTTTGTATACGTTAAAAATGTGTTGGTAGGTTAGGTTTTTTTTTAATTTTTTTTTTTTGTGGAGAGATGGTTTACAATTAAAAAAAAAAACATATTCGTAGGGAAATGGATAAATATTAAAATTACCTTCACTTTGATTTATTATTTAGTACAATTATAGATAATTAATTAATTTAATTGTACAAAAATTTATAAATTTTACTTTATTATTAGAAAAATACATATCAAAATTCGAATTTGAAAAAACTGCTATTGTGGTGTTGCTGTGGTGATAATTTATTTATTTTTAATTTTTACTTAAAATTTGCATTGAAATATTTTTTTAAAAATATATGTAAATAGATAATCACCAATTTGTTTTAAATTCAGCTTTTTCCAATTTAATTTTTTTTCAAAGTTTTTCAATTTGTTTAGAAGTTGGAGTTTTTGGGGTAATTTTAGAACTTCATATTTTGCTAGACACGTGTTTATCTTTAAAATAAAAATTAATTCGTTGTTGAAATTATAACTATTAAAACCATGGCCTTTTTTCATTTTGTAATTTTCAAAATTACAAAATTAAATATTTTAAATTTATTATGTTTTAAAATGATAATTCAATTTTAGATTTCTAATATTAATTTTAATTTTTTAAAAAATTAAAATTTGAGAATATTTATGATGCTGACAAATAGGAGTTGTCATCTCTTTTATTATATAGATAAAAAGAGTGAAAAGTTAAATAATAAAAAATTAGATATTTACAATTTTTCATTTTTTTTATATAAAAATGTGAATGTTTGCTTGTGAGTTAGTGGGAACTTTTATTAAAATTAATATTAATATATACTTTATTTGTTAATTCAAATGATAATAATAAATATATTCTTAATATTTTCAGTATATTATTTTATGTTTTTCTTTAGATTAAATTTCATTACTTTGACTAATAATTAAATATCGTAATTAGGTTATGAAATACAAAATTTTAAATATTCAATATTAATATTTATTTCTTTAAAAATTTGTTAGTGTATTTCTACCAACAAACTGTAAATAATTTTGTCAATTGACAGTTGTTGAATCAAATTCTGTCAAATGACAGTTTTTATAAGAAATATATAAAAAAAATTTTTTAATAAAAACTGACAGTTTTTACTAAAAGAACTTCAAAATCTTAGATAATTCTTAGAAGACTAGTAAACTTAATCATTATCTGAAATTAGATATTTTTTTGATATGAAAAACTGGTGTTTTATATCAAGAAGCAAATTTGAACTCGGTAAAGAAATACAATAAAATTTTCAAATATTACGGTTTTAAATTTTTTTTTTGGTAAAAAATTATCTCTATTTCTCTAAAACTTTACACGTGTACAACAATTATCAAGGTTTTTCTGTTTTATGTAAAGGAAATACAATATGTTCTTTAATATTAGCGCTTTTAATATTTATACTTTGTCATAAAATTATATACGTGTACAGTTTTTAAAACTGCCTTATGTTTATTTTAAAAATAGTTTTAAATTAATATATATGAAAATTATAATTTATTATTTAATATAATTACAAATAATTAATTTTAATTGTAAGAAAAATCAAAATACATTACACAAAAAATTGAATACTAATTACTGATGAATATGCTATAATCTTTTGGCCAAACACATTCTTAGCCCCTTAAACTTGACATCAAATGTCATTTTGGCACTAAATCAACAAAATGGGAGAATGTACTTCATATGCCAAGATATGACATAAAAGTCAATTAAAAATGCATACGCATCCACTCTAACTTGACTTTATTTTTATTTTGACATTTTATCTTGCTTTTGTTATATTTTAACTTGTCAACTTTATTTTTTATGTAGCATTTAAACATAATTACTAATTTTATAATTTTTTTATTTTTATATTTGTTCTTTATTTATATTTTTTATTTTTTATTTTAATATTGACGTTTATCTGTTAGTTTTCAAAAAAAAAAAATCTTAAAGAATTAGCAGACAACTCTTTTTTAAAAAATAATATTTTTTTAGAGTTTCTCTATATATTTTTTAAAAAAATAATCAAGGAAAGTACGCTAATTTTCTTTTTTAAATAATTAATTAAATTAAATAACATCATATATTTTATTTTTCTCATATTCAGTCTTTTGTAGATTTAACTCACAACTTTGTTGTAACACCCGGTGAAAAAATTAAAATACTCCTAGAATTGACCTTGTGCGTAATGCGTCTTTCCATGCTTCGTTTGCAAATCCAAGACTGAATTTGCGATCAGTGCGAGAAACTGAGTCGGAAAATGGTCTCGACTTGATTTTTACGCGACTGAGTCAAATGAAATTTTTCCAAGAAATTCATAAAATAGTGAGCTTTTCGCGCCTCTTCTGTGACGCGCTAGGGACGCGGAATCACACTTGTTTCTTTTCCGAAATTTTGACAAAATCTGAGAATTTGTGAGAACTAGTCAATTTACATTCGCGCACCAGTACAAAAATGGACTTTTTTCTTCTTCTTTTAATTGAGAAGGATAGTTTCGACCTTTTTCACACCCCATAATCTTAAACTAGTTGGTTTTAAGTCGAATTTAGGCCCTAAACGCTTATTTTACACCTTCATTCTTTCAAAAACGCTCTCAAAAAACTCACACGCAAGAAAATCAAGATCATAGTAAGGCTCAAGAATTCTTTTCAATTCTTCAAGAATTCTTTTCCCAGGTATGTAAGGCCCTAAAAAAACTATTTTATGAATATTTTAGAAGTTATGTGTTAGTTTCATTCAAGAATTTTCAAGTACTAGTTGAGATCAAAGTTCATATATTTCTGTGAAATTCATTAAATTTCCGTTCATATGTATAGATTCTTGATAAGTATTATGATTCTTGATTTCTTTACCATCAATTAGAGGTATTGTTACCAAGATTTAGAACCCTGGATGAACTTCTGTAAAATTTTGCATGGGTTTCATAAATCCTCATAAAGCTTAAAGTTTGAGCTTTACCATCAATTAGAGGTATTGTTACCAAGATTTAGAACCCTGGATGAACTTCTGTAAAATTTTGCATGGGTTTCATAAATACTCATAAAGCTTAAAGTTTGAGTTAAGTTTAAAAATCATTTTTAGAACTGCTTTTGCATTTTAGCTGAGTAACCAGTATGTTTTAAAATACTTGAGTTGATACTAGTTTCAGTTGCTAAAGAGTCCAAATGAGAAAGTTTCAGAAAAGGTAAGATGAGCTAAGTCCCCAAAAGATCAAAGGTATTTTGAGAATTCATATCCTTTAAGTTATGAGCTATATTAAAATTATTTTTGGGAGTAGTATTGAGCACCGATATGAGTGAGAGTAGAATTAATCACTTGAACTCACAAACTATGTAGCCAGCATAGGATAAGATTGTACCAAGGTACATTCCTCATTAGCCACTGAGATGGCCCAGTTTTGGGATGGATCTAGTCTCCTAGTTCTTCGTCCCTTACCCCGGCAAAGTACGAGACGGCTCTGGCAGTGTAGGCAAGATGTTGTATCACCACGAAACTCATAGTGGTGGTTTTCGATTAGAGAAACTCCACAAGCTAAGAAGATATGTTTTACATACAAGTTTCACCATGTTAATTTCAGCATTACAAAGTATTTATTATTATGTTACTTATTCTGAGTTATGTTTATGTCTTTGAGAAGTATTATATTACCTCGAGTTACTATTTTGGTCATTTTACATACCATACATTCCACGTACTAACGTCCTTAGGACCTGTATCGTTTTGTGATGCAGACGCAGGTGACAGAGTTCCTCAGCAATCGCTTCGTTGGGAACTAGACAACTTTCAGTCATTTGGTGAGGCCTCTTCTCAGCCAGAGACTCTTGATTTACTTATGTTTTCTTTCAATATTTATTTCAGTTCTGACT
>DF364511.1:21473-31944 GCA_000787875.1 Solanum virginianum | reverse complement strand
TTTAGTGTTCGAAAAATCAAATAGCTTTTGCTGCCGGCGGGCGGCTATGACCCATATATGCCGCCCGTCTGGCCAATGATTATGTTGGCCAATGATTATGTTAGGTCATCGTGCGTTAATTTTTGATGACTTTCTAGGGTTGTTTTGTGTCAACCCCACATCTGTCAGTGTTTGTGTAGCACCATGCCATTATTTCGGTGACTACTTTTTTTTTGTGTGACGAAACCAATCAATCACACAATTTTGTGATGAAAGATGGCCGACGAGACAGGGAACACTGGTGAAGATGACTACTTTTCTTCAGTGTGACAAGTTTTTTTTATCTTTGGAGTGTCACTACCTTCAGTGTGACAGATTGGAGCGTCACTGCCTCAGTGTGACAGATTGGAGCGTCACTTTAGTGGGTGTAAAAAATAATAAACTTGAAATATCAGGTATAAAATTTTTTTATTTTTTTTATTTTAAGAAACTTATTGTTCTAAAAGAATATATTATTCAAAATATTAAGTGTGACTAAATTGGAGCGTCACTGCCTCAGTGTGACATATTGGAGCGTAACTGCCTCAGTGTGACAGATTGGAGCGTCACTGCCTCAGTGTGACAGATTAGAGCGTCACTGCCTCACTGTGACAGGTTGGAGCGTCACTGCCTCAGTGTGACAGATTGAAGCGTCACTGCCTCAGTGTGACAGATTGGAGCATCACACATATCAATTGGTTACATGGTATCAACAATTCAATAATATATTTTTCCCAATATTTCGTTATCTCCTTGGCAAGTTGGGCATTTGTGATCCGCATGCTCCAACTTGAGGGGGGGTGTTAAGCTTCATATATGATAACTAGATATATGGTAACCAGACTAGTATGGTAGTTGTAGGTTATGGTAGCTGTATATTCTATTTTAACCCATCTCACTCTTGTATAAATAGATTCTTATTTGTTCATAATAAACAAGACTTTCATACCCTAATGTGGGTTTTAGCAATTTGATAGAAAGTGACCATTGATAGGAAATCGAAAAAAATATACCGTTACTTTTTGCTTCCATTTTAATATAATGAATTTAGGAGTGTTCAGGATCGGTTTGAATCGGTTATTAATTATAATTAATATTAAATTAACTTAATTGACTTTTAAATTTTCAAGACCAGTCCAAACCAATTATAATGTACATTTACCAGTTTTGTTGTTATTAATTTTGGTTTAGTTTGATTCGGTTATTCGTTTATTTACAATATACAAAAATAAAAATAATGATACATTCAAAATGGGGGAAAAGTGACAATATTTCATTCAGAACGAAAAACAGTTAGAATGACTGATATTATAAAACTTTATTCTAGTAGGAGAGTCAACTTGTCTGCAAGTTACTTCACATATAACAATAATAATGAAAATAGCAAGAATTGGAAATAAGATAAATAATTTTTATTCGGATCGTTATTGTAGGTAGTGCTTAGTCTAGTCCCCTTGAATTGCAAAAAAATTTGTTATGACTTTGATGAGGGTAGGTTTTTACAGACTTTGAACTTCTTTCAAACCTATCTGATCTGCAAATCAGCTTACGCTTAGACACACCTCTACTTGTATAACTAATTTAGAGTATTCTCTTTCTATCTCTTTTACAATTGTTCATTCAGGGAGTATAATATTTTGTTGTAAGCAGAAAGATAATATCAAAAGTTAGTTTCAAGCGAAGTACTACCTCTACAGCTAGGGGTAGGATGTTTATATATAACGACTTTGAGAACCAGCCATTAAAGCTCTTTTAGGAGGATCCAATAGAATTTCTTTCAGTCAAGGATTTGTAGGATTCCTTAATTGAGGATTACACATCCATATTCAATATCTTCCCAATGCTAATTTATTGCTCTTCTTTGTATAGCGTGTTGACTAATCTTTCCTCCTTGATTCTGGGGCGATCTCAACCTGATTTTTCTATCAATTTTGTTTTACAGTTGCCTCTCGTTATTTTCCTATTAGTCTTACAAGGATATTATTGTAAATATAATTTAAAGAGTCATGTATTTGTAATTTCCTTATAAATAAGACACATTTAGGCCCTTGGCAGGTTACGCAGGCCTTATTAATTTTGGCTATATTTTCTCTCATCTTTCTCTCAAAACGTAAACTTCAACTTGGTATCAACGCCATGGCTTCCCAAAAAGCTTCTACTCAAAGTTCTTCTTCGATTCAAGTCATCTCCTCTAAATTCTCTTTGGGTCTTCCATATCCTCCTCCAACTATTTCAAACATGAAAGGTTTTGTACCAATTGAGTTGACATATCTTAATTATCTTACTTGGAAGAAAGTTTTTCTTACTGTTTTAAAAAGCCACAACCTTCTCCCGCTAGTTGATGGCTCTATTCCATGCCCATCATCAACTCATGATGAATATCATTTGTGGATTCAATGTGACACCATAACTCTAATTTGAATTAATGCTACTCTCTCCCCTCCACTTCTTGACTCCCTTCTCAACTACGCTTGCGACACTTCCAAGCAGACATGGGATGTTTTTGCATCCCTTTACCTAGATCAGGTTTCCTCTTCGTCAATTTATCTAAAATCAAAATTTTAGAATTTTAAAAAAGGCCCCCTTTCTATAGAAGATTATCTCCAACAATTGCATTCTCTTGCCTGTTCACTTAGAGCAGTTGGAAAATCAGTTACTGATAATGATTTGGTGATTCAAGCTTTGCAGGGACTCTCACATTCTTATCGTACGTTTGTCTCTGGTTTGAATGCGACAGTACACTTCCATCTTTCCTAGCTTTGCGTCCATTATTACTTATCGAAGAAGCGCATATTAATGTGACTGAAAAAGAGGATTCTACTTCTCATACTGCTTTAGTGGCTTCTGCTCAGCACCACCACCATCACCTTCTCACCCTCAATCTATCACATCCACTCATGCTAATCAATATCCTAAAAGATCCTACAATGGACGTGGTAGTGATAGATCAAACCGAGGTAGAGGTCGCCATCAATACTCTCCCCGCTCAATTTTTTCTCCTCAATGGGCTGGTTGTCAACCACTTTTTCACCCTTCCTCTTTTAGTGATATTATTCTTGTTTGACCCCCTATCATGTCAACTAAGTAATGTCAAATCTGTTTTCACTTTAATCAAACTGCTTTGGACTATAGAAATCGTTTCAATTATTCCTATTCACCTCAACCAAACAATGTTAAATCTATTTCCACTTTAATCACACTGCTTTGGAGTATAGAAATCGTTTCAATTATTCCTATGTGCCTAATTTACTACCAAAATCCTTTGCTGCTATGAATTTGGAGGTGGTAGAACCATCTGTATGGTATCCTAATTATGAAGGTGCTTCTGCGCATATGACAAACAATCCCTCACTTTTATCCTTTTGATCTCCTTACAGTGGTTCGTCACAGGTGATGGTTGACAATGGTAATCTTCTTCCAATTTTATCTATTGGCACTTCTTTTCTTCCAACATCTTCTAAGCCTCTTCGATTAAAAGATTTTTTATATGTTCCTTCTCTTCAGACAAATCTAATGTCCATTCACCATTTGTGTGTTAATAATAATTGTTTCATTCGTTTCACTGATTCTGTTTCTTTTTTTGTTAAGGACAAGGAGACTAAGCAAGTCTTGCTCCATTGTGAGAATAATGGCTCTCTCTGTCTTATTCGCACAACCTCTCATCGCTCATCTCATGTTGCTCTCTCTATTGTCGTCTCACCTATATATCTTTGGCACTAGCTTTTAGGCCATCCAGAATGTTCTCTTGAAGCTTTAGTTCATAGGGGTTTCAGTCACTGTAATACCTCTTCTACAAATTCTGATTGAATTGTTTGTCCTCTAGGAAAACAATCTAAGTTACCTTTTTCCATTTCTCATAATATTGCCACTGCTCCTTTTCTATTAATTCATTCTGATGTGTGGCAAGATCCTTTCCCTTCAAATTCTGATTTTTGTTATTATATTCTATTTTTGGTTAACTACATCAAGTACTCTTGGATTTATTTAATGCCCAACAAGTTAGAGGCTTTTGATAAATTTAAAGTGTTCTATAACATGGTCTCAAACGTTTTTAATTCCTCCATTTCTTATTTTCAATCCGATGGTGGCAAAGTGTAACAATTCTCTTTTTCGTTCATTTTTAGCGAGCATGACATTATTCATCATTTCTCATGTCCATATACCTCTGCTCAGAATGGTCATTCCAAATGAAAGCATCGACATGTTAATAATATAATCCATTTTCTTCTCTTTCAAGCCTCATTACCTTATTCATTTTGGGCAAATGCTTCTCTATTTGGGGTTCATTTAATTAATATTACTCCTCTTCCTAATCTTAATTTTATCTCAACTTATGAAAAATTGTATGGTAAATCACCTAATTACAATTTATTAAGGTCTTTAGGTGTTTATGTTATCCTTATATTGCACATTCTTTTGCTCACAAGTTTCAACCACGTTCGATAGCGTGTTTATTTCTTGGTGTATCTGCGCACTACAAAGGATTCAAATGTTGGATCCATCCACAAATCAAATAATTATATCACGTCATGTATATTTTAACGAATCCTCTTTTCAGTATAATTCTATGTTTCCAACTAAGCCTAATACATCTTACAGTTTCTTCCTCACAAACTACTCCTAAATTTTCTCCAATTCATTTGTCTGATACATGTTCTTCCTCAACTGCGAAGTTTGATTTTATCTCCTTGTCGGATACAACTTCTTCCCCTTCTATCTCTGCAACTTCTCCTAGGAGTCTAACTTCCTCATGTTCAAATAATCACGTCTCTCCACCAACTAATCATGTCCATGTTATGCGCAGTTCTATTTTATCTCCACAACCTTCTCTTGTAACTAATTCACGTCTTACTCCTCCATCCTTATCCCCACAAAATCCGCACCATATTTCTCGTGAAACTGCCCCCACTACGAATTCTGTCGTGCGTAATTCTAGCACCGATGGATCAACCTCTTTTTCTTCTCCAGATGCACAATATTTACCTTCTTCTCCTTTAATTTCTTCTCCATCTTTAGCTTTTAATCAATTCGATACCCGTGCTCATGGCATGGTTACTCGTTCGATGACTGGGTCGCTCAAACCTCATGATTTTTCCCTCCCTTAATGTCTTTATTTCCACCGCACTAGTTGAGCCAACATGTTTTACACAAACATCCAAAGACTCGAGATGGCTTAATGCAATGAGTGAAGAGTTTAATGCCCTCGTCCAAAATCATACATGGGACTTTAGTTCCTCCGCCTCCTAATGTGAATATAATAGGAAATAAATGGGTTTATCGGATCAAGTATGGTTCTACTGGTTCTATAGATCGCTTCAAAGCTCGTTTGGTTGCATAGAGCTTCTCTCAACAACCTGATATAGATTATACTGACACTTTTGGTGATCCTGTGATCAAGTTAACCACTGTTCGTCTAATGCTATCATTAGCTCTTCCTAATAATTGGTGTATGCATCAATTAGATGTCTCTAATGTCATCATACATAGCGAGCTAAATGAAGTTGTTTACATATGACAACCCAAAGGTTTCGAATACTCTAATCATCCACAACATGTGTGTAAGCTAAGTCATGCCATTTATGGGTTAAAACAATCGCCTAGAGCATGATTTACTCGACTAACAACTTCTCTTTTTGGACCTCGATTTTAAGCAATCTACATCCGATCACAGAATGTTCATTTTTCGCCAGGACAACTATATTTTGATACTTCTTATTTTTATGTTGACGACATTGCTGTTTTTGGATCCTCAAGGCGGCCTGTTTCTGAATTTATCACAACCATGAAATCTGAATTCGCAATGAAAGATCTTGGTTCCCTTCATTACTTTTTAGGCGTGGAGATAGTTCAAATGCTTTTGGGGTTCATCTACTACAACGAAAATATATTTACGTCATTTTGATTTGGCCGACGTTAAGCCTATCCACTCTCCTGTTTACAGTAAGCATGATTGGCATTCTATGGATACCCAACTTCTTGATGATCCTTCTCTGTATCAAAAAATGTTCGGCAGTCTTAAATATTTATCCTTCACACGATCGGATATATAATATGCTGTAAATATGGCCTCACAATTTCTGCATCAATCTCGCCTAAGTCACCTTCAAGCTGTTAAGTGAATCTTCTGTTATCGTGAAAGAACTTCTGGTTATGGGTTGTAGCTCTACAAAAATTCATCCAATTCCTTAACTCTATTCTCTAATTCTGACTGAGCAGGATGTACAGCAACTCGTCGCTCTACCTATGAACTTTGTATTTTCCTTGGTAACAATCTAATATCTTGGTCTAAAGAGAAATAACCAAGTGTTGCGCGCTCCAGCACAGAAGCTGAATATTGTGCTGTGGCTGTTGAGCCATTCATCTTGCACATAATCCGGTCCTCCACTTCAGACCAAAACATGTTGTTTTGGATTATCATTTTATTCGTGAGAAGATTACCCAAGGTGACCTTATTGTTTCTCATGTTCCCACCTCACAACAACTTGCCGACGTATTTACAAAAGCTGTCTTAGTTACAAAATTCAAGGAGTTTTAAGTCAATCTTCATGTGGATCCTCCACTTCAGATCGAGGGAGGGTGACAAGGATATTATTGTAAATATAATAAGAGTCATATATTTGTAATTTCCTTATAAATAAGACACATTTAGGCCCTTGGCAGGTTACACAGACCTTATTAATTTTGGCTATATTTTCTCTCATCTTTCTCTCAAAACGTAAAGTTCACTGTCTTGATTTAGGAATATCTTCTTTCCTTCTTAGAGCTAAGATCTTAAAGTCATTAGCTGATTTCCTCTCTTCCTTTTGTGTCGAGATCTCCTAGTCATCGTATATAACTTCCTTGTAGCCTTGTTGTTTGTCTTCTTTTCCTTTTGAGTAAGGGCGTTGTTCTTGCGCTTTTTAGAGTGATCCTGCAAATTCATTAATTAAAATCATCAGATGCTAAGAATTTCTAGTCCTACCAAGAATTGTCACAAATATTCACTAAGATAAATATTCTCGTTTTCAATATTTATGATTCAATAAATAAATTAAAAATAAAATTTGATGAAAACATATATAATGTATTATGTATGTATAACTAAAAAATATTTATGTATATAACTTGTTGGTTCAGTTTGATTATTTCTTCGCCTTTGTTGAACAAAAGTACGAAATTAAATCCAAATTAAACACTATTAATTTTTGAAAAACTAAAATCAAATCAAATCAAACTAAACTAAAATATAATCAATTTGATTCCATTTTCTGATTTGAATCAATTTTTTTAATCCAAATCATAAACCCCTCTAATAACGATGTTTGATGTATTTTCATAAATTAGAAGATGTCTTTTAGATGTAAAAGTCAAATATATACAAACAAGAAAATTAAACAGTAGTGGTAAGAGTCATACTTAAATTTAACCAATAGACGTCTGCCAATTTTCTTTAAAAATTTTGGTTTCTTATTATGATTTTTTTTTAAAAAATCTTTAACAAATCGGTGGAATGCCTCAATTTTGTCCATCAATTTTAGTCGCTTGCTTCTTTTGTTTTTTTTTTCTATCTATTTTTTTTGCATTTAATCTAGTAAAAATGAAATAGTGACTCTCATCCCATATGAAAAATGTGTTCATTAAATGCAGTTAATAAAAACAAGGTGTAACTTCAAATGATTGAAGAGTGTGCTCCCCCGAGGTCTACTTTATCTTTATTAAAAATAAATAATTTAAAATAATTATTTAAAAATATTAAAAATATAATTAATTATTAATTTTTAGTTTTGCTCTTACTCAATAAATGTAGAAAATAATTATAATAAAAAAGGAAATAATATTAAATTAAAATAAAAATAATATATTCAAATTATATTTTAATAAAGGGTATGAAAAAATTGTTTGTATATATGACATATAAAATGGTACGATAATGGAGGAATAGTGATGTTTCATAAACTTTAGTATTAGTAAACTCAAGACATTTAATGGTGTACACAGAAATAGGGTCCGTTTTAATTAATTCTTGTAGTTCTACGACAGAAACTATTGGCACCACACTTCCACTAAAGAAAGATAATGGAAAAGACGAAAGTAACCTATATATACCATTCCCACAATTAATTTATTATTTCCTTCCCTTATTTTTACTTATTTATGTTTAATTTGATATACTTTTTAAAAAAATAATAAATAAAGGGATAATAAAATTATTTAAATATTAATAAATGAATAATATTTAATAGCAAGGGTAAAATAGTCATAAAATAATAAATTATTCATTGATTTTGTAAATTGGATAAATATTATGAGACATCCTAAAATATTATAGTGGATAAGTAAAGAATGACAGAGGAAGTAATATGGTCAAAGTAATTATATATGTGTGTGTACCGGGAGGGTACCCTAGACATAACCGGCACTCAGAGACTATTGCTAGTCTCCAAGCGAACCACTTGGCCTCATCACATTCATTCATTCATTCATACATTCTACTAATCAGCAGAAAAAACAAAAGGAAGTAAATGGACACATTTCATCTAGTCACAAAATAGTGTCATAAATAGAAAGACTAGTAGAAAAGAACTTGCTTAGAGTCTTATCAGTCAACAATCTGACTCTAGTCTATGAAGCCTATCACTATTAGGTGGTGCCAATGACAGACTCATGGCTACCTTAATCAAAATAAAGCTAAGCAACTCAAACTCTAAAGCAAGATGAACATATCATATGAATCTTCCGTGGTAAGGGAGACTCACCAATCCACTGAACATCCAAAGATCCTCAACGGTGTGCCTGTTGATGATCTCGATCCCATGTATCTACATCATAAAATGATGCAGCACCAGAGTGGAGTTAGTAGTGAAATGTACTGGTATGTAAAATAGATGAATGAAATCGAAACAGGTAGAATAATATGGCAATAACACCAACTCAACTCAAAAAGGCTCAACCCATCTCAACTCAGTAAAACATGCAAGTTTAAAGTAAATCATGCTATTTATAATGTACACTTGAAAAAGAAAAGAAAAACTCTATTAGAAATCTCATGCTCAATCAATGTTACTTGGGAGTTTCTCTTAACTGACATCTATCCTATCGCACCACCTTTAAATTAGGTGGTGCACAACGAATTAGCATCATTGTCACGCATGTCCTAAACTTTCTACGGTAAAGGGCATCTATCCCTGTCTCTCTCTCTCTCTCTCTCTTGGATCCAAAGAGAATGTCTAACTTTTGGGACAAGAGTCACCAGAACGTGCTGCACGACTATCCTACGTTAGCAAATGCAGTTCTGGGATGACACTCTTCACCCAACTTGGTGCTCAATAGTACTCCCAAGACTAAAACATGCACAACTCATCAATCAAATCAATCCTCTTTAAGACTCATATTAACTATCACCATCATTCATCAATGAAATACATTATGAGAAAATACATTTAGATCATCACCAATATGTATCCAAAATATCATTTAGACTCAATGCTCAAGTAAATCAAAACTCATTAAAACGTCAAATATTTTCTTAGAAAAACTCATGCTTCAAAATCTCTGCATATCATCAAATCTCTTTCTTAAATCATTATTCATGCACAAAAGTTATATTCATGAAAACTCGATAAAATACGCTAAAAGAAATCATCAGTGTTTAACATGCTCAGTCTAACCATCAAATCCCAATTTTCAAAACAATCCATAAAAGCAATTATAGTCCTCAATTAGGGTTTATGTGAATGAAGGCATGAACATACATCCAAACAATTGCTCAATTTCAAGAACACCATCAAGATATTATTATATATGAGAAACTCATTAATACCATAGAAACTTAATTCAAGAATTTAACGAGGATAATACTTCAAGAATCATGTGTAGGGACTCATGGGTTCTCAACTCATCAATGACCATCTATGGGGCACATGGGAGGACAATCTCATGCTTTTAGTTTAGTCTTACATACTTTTTAGTCTTACATACTTGGGATGAAGAACTGCTAATCCTCTTCAAGAATTTGACCTCGAAGCTTGATATCCCCAACTTTCTCTTCTTTCTCCCTCGGTAAACCCTCGCTTAGGAAATAGAAAAAGAATGAGTTTTTAAACCCTTTTATTGAGTTTTTAAACCCTTAATTGATATAAAATGATCATAATACTCATTTATTAGACTTTGAATAGGTTGAAAATACCCCAAATACCCTTCCCGAAATAAAAGAATAAAATTCCATCCCGTAACACCATGTCCGTGTGGCGCCAGGGGCTCGGACATATGTTATTCCTGTGAAATTTCATCCTTTCCAGTTTACGTCGAAAAAAAAAAAAGCAAGTGTAAGTCTGCGCCCCAGGAGTGTCGCGCCCTGGGCGGCACTCTCACTATTTCAGAATTAATTAGTGAAAATTATTTTTTGACCTGGTTGCTCTAAAATCGGGTCGAGACCATTTTTCCACTCAATTTTCTGTGCTGATCGCAAATCTGA
>DF364512.1:1065-28118 GCA_000787875.1 Solanum virginianum | reverse complement strand
TAGGTCGCCCTTAAATTACCTTTGGCACAGGTTATATCATCAAAACTCATCTTACTTCCTTCTAACAAATCTAGTTTTACAACCTACTCCCCAACTCAAAGTTTGTAATTTCCAGGAAATTGAAATACATTCAAGTTGACTTTCCGGGCATCACTAACACTCAGTAGCTGGAATAGCTACATTCAACTGACCCATAGGCATGTCAATGACAGATTTTCCATATATATGTTGCTAAGCTTGGTGCACAACCAACACACATAGGATATAGGCATATCCTTATAGTGCCAGAGGTGATGCACCACTGCCCTCGGGTTGCTCAGACGCCTTGCCTAACTATGGGGTTGTGGTGTAACCCCCAAATCGAAGGAGTTGCTGAGGGGCCGCCTGGGGAAAGATCATTGGACCACATCTCCTGCATGTTCTCATCATTATAAGATAGTTGTTGACATTCGTAATCAGTGCAATGTTGACCATGTCTTTGGGAGCTATGTTTCTGTCTAGAAAATAGGTGGTAAGGACACGGGCCCATTTGCAAAGTGCTCGAATCAAGCATGGGAAAGGCATGCCAACTCTATCAAATAAAGCCCAGTCCTACATCTCTATTGCAATGATTCATCCCACGTTCAATCCATACTTAGCCATTAAACATGCTACAAAAGTGGCATGTGAAGGTTGGAGCGTATTGCCATTACCTGTGGGATAAACCTGACATGCACCACCGACCTCCAAAACTTGTAAGAAAAAGTAAGAGAAGCCTTGGCAATTGGAACCCTGGGTTCGAGAGTCAAGCCGCTTTAGCCCCTTTTATGGAAATTCGCTCTATAATCCATTTTAATAGCATGGCCTGGGGGTCGGATCAGATATTTACCCCTCATCAGTGATCTTTAGGTCTCTATGAACAAATAGACCATCAAACAGGGTCCAGTTATCTAGGCCAAAGAGAAATCTATTGATGGTGGTCTCAGAAATGTCCACCCATTCACCATGTACAATACCATGCTCCCGTCAGGCCAATCAAAAGGCTATCTTCTTCTTCAACCTTTTGGAATGGCCACTATGTATTGAGTCCAACAGGCTGGCCACATAGTATGAATAAAATTCTATGCTGATTGTTAGCCCATAATATCTGGGTGATTGTGCCATCTAGCCAAACTGAGATAACTCAAACACGACTTTGATATTAAGGACCCCATCGAGTTGATCTGTGATGAACCAGACCTCAGGGATGATGACGCGCCATTGGAACCCTCCGAAGCGCTTGGTCAGCCCCTGATTGAAAATCTCCTTAGTGTCTGAGGCTGTCCAACGACCTCATAAAAATACTATACCAACTTACAGTTTCAAGATCTAACATCTGGGAAACGTCATAACGTATGGCCTCATCATCACTATCCCGGAGGTCAATCTTATTAGCCTATTCATCATTGTGGCATTGGTCAACCTCCAAGGTTTGTACTTGTTCCTCTTGCTCCGAGGCAGCCTCCTCGTCCTCAACTCCTCAGAAGGAACCCCCTTCTTAGATTGTTGTAGGGCGAGGGGAGTGAGGGGAGATGTTTCTAGTAAATCAGACCTCGGACACTCTAGAGGAGTCATTGCCCGAAGCTCGGGGGAAGGTCAAAGAAAGAACTTGTTCTTCCGACGTTAAGAATTCTTCCAATAATTTTGAGCCCGATCTTTTCAAAAAAGTGCGTACAGTACTTTTGTGTTTCCGAGCTAAAATTCTAGCAACTGTTGATTGAAGATTTCCTTTCTACAATAAGCCTACGAGATGAATTGGACCTCAGCCCGAAGAGCGCTTCCCTGGCGCTGGCGGAGAGATTGAAAGAACGGAACTCCAGCGCACTGATTGAGCTAGCTAGAAGCAGGAACTCCTATTTAAGTAAGGCCAGCTGTAAACAAAGAAAACAAGAGATTCGTGGTTGTACCGATACCAGTTGACAGCAATTGGCCAGTTTCCTACAGTTGACCGATTGATCCATAAGAGCGGTAAGAGATGATCATACCAGTGGCCGCTTCGAATAGGTCATATATCAATTCTCTTTCTCAAAAAATATAGAAAAAAGCATAAAAAATCCAATTTTGACCTCATATCTTTCATATCTTTGAATTTCATATCTTTGAAATAATAATCGAAATTGAGTCACTCTCATTTTGATGGCTAGAAGATATAGTTGGGGAATCCTGGAGACGTGATCCAAGCTCCTCCCTAGGTTGACTTGACTTTCAACATGGACCAATAGTACCTACAAGTGTCACAAATGAATAAAAAGGGTTAGAAGTTTCTAAACATAAAGGTTAACGCACTAATCGGGGCTCAAACTTCCCTTATGCCATAAAAGTGGCAATAACCCTTAAGAGTAGCATCACCCGATCTATCGTAGGGAGATTGCACTTAAGGAACATATGGAAACTCAATTAAAATCTAACTATGAGATACAACATAACAATACAACAATGGGAACCCAGTCAGAGGACCCTACACGGGTTGTGTAACGTGACACGGAACATGGCAAGGCACGTGGAAGGGGGACTTTGTCACGTAATGTTCAAGGGTACAAAATAGGATACTACATGGTCTGTATAGAGTCACATAGTCTATGCGATGAGCTGTGAGAAGCCACCTTCACCAATTTTAAACCTAAGGTGCACACATATAAGTATATGCAATTCTACACTACTTAATCACCGATCCACCAATATACTAACATGCAAGACATGGTTTCACCATGATTTACAACAAAGACACTAAAATCATGATATTCCATGGTCAACAATACCAGAACTCAACAATGGTGATTTACACCTCCTTATGCACAACTTGACACATAAAATATAAAATTTAACACTCTAGACAACAAAAAAATTGATTTCAAACAAAATCTAACACATGCACACTAAAAATTACCCTAGAAGATTAAGAATGTGAGTTCTTACTTGATGACGAACACAAGGAAGGTGATGAGCTTCTTGTAAGATAGTGACCCCAAATTAGGATATATGCCACGAATCTTGAGATTTATGCACTTTTCATGACAAAGGAGATAGAATTTATTGGGCCTGAGGAAGGTGGGCATAAGGAAACAAAGAGAGTGAGAAAATAAGAATGGGGAGTGTTGGGAAGAAAATAGGGGCTTTAAAGCCCTTAGTCAACCATGTTGATCTGCACTCTCTCTCACTCCACGGATGGCCTCACAACTCATGTCACATGGCACGATCTAATTAGACTGTCCGTCTACCCATACTTGAGAAATTAAAAAAACATATCTGGCATGTATTGACTGACACCAGCTCCACAGGTGGAAATTTCACAATAACCTTAATCTTTGCCTTATCCACCTCTATACCCTTATCAGAAAACTTATGGCCAAGGACTATCCCTTACTTGACCATGAAATGGCACTGGCTTGATGGCCTGTGTTACTTTTCATGGTCCACGTGGACTGTCTATCCACCTACCCTTAGCAAATTTAAGTTTACCTGGGCATATACAAACATCCCATGGATGACTCCATGGGTCGTCTAGTGTCATACGGTTCATGATAAATGGACATGGTGCCCTCCTTTGCCAAACTCTTTCCACCATAGCTTCATGTCGAGTCTCCCACTATACATAGGCACATGCACTCCATAAGTGACTCCTATACTTACCTACACATACAAATCATAAACAAGAAAATGTTTGACACAATAATAATTTTTTTTAATTATTACAATGCATGGGTTGCCTCCCATGAAGCACTTGTTTTAATGTCATGGCATAATGCAGCTATGGTGACTACTTAGACTTTGTCAAGCTACATGATCTCAATCACTGAGGCTTCATCTGCAACACCCAAGTATTGTTTCACCCATTACCCATTAACTTTGAATTGAAGCCCCATTTCAGTTCTAGCTCTATTGCACGATGTGGGAGTACTTGGGCAGTCTTATACGGGTCAAACCACCTAGAGTTGAGCTTACCTGGGAATAACCTCAACCTGGGGTTGTAGAGCAGAACCTTGTCACTAACACTAAAATATCATGGTGTAATATGTTTGTTGTGTTGGAACATCATCCTATCTTTGTAAAGTGCTACACTCTCATAAGCTTGGTGACAAAACTCATCCAACTCATTGAGTTGGTCAAGTCTTAAGTCAGTAGCCTCATCTCGATTCATCTTCAGCTTCTTTAGAGCTAAGAGTGCCTTGTGCTCTAACTCCATAGGTAGATAGTAGGCTTTAGCAAACACCAATTGATATGGGGACATGCCAATGGGGGGTTTCATAAGCCATTCTATAAGCCCACAGTGCATTATCCACTTTCCAAGCCCAATCAGTTCTAGTCGCATTCACAGACTTGGTCAGGATATCCTTGATCTCTCTATTCAAAATTTCAACTTGCCCACTTGTATGCAGATGATAGGGTATGGTTACTTTATGTTGTCATACTCCATACTTAGCTAGCACAGCATAGCAGATCTTGTTATAGAAGTCGGAACCCCCATCACTAATGATAGTTTTGGGTGTCCTAAATTTGGAGAAGATGTTTTGCCTCAAAAAGTGGACAACACTCTTGCTTTCATTGTTTCATATTGCAACTGCCTCCACATACTTGGAGACATATTCCACTGATACTAAGATATACCTTATGCCCTAGGAGCTCACAAAATGACCTACAAAGTCAATGCCCTAGAAGTTAAATATTTCCACTTCAAGAATAGGAGTTATAGGCAGGTCTTAACACCTAGAGATGTTGCCCTGCCGCTTGCATTGATCACAACCCTGTACCAAGTCATGGGTGTCTTTATAGATGGTGGACTAATAGCACCCACATTGCAATATATTTTTCGTTGTCTTGCCACCACCATGATGGGACCCCACTACAGAGGGGTGGCAGGCCTCTATGATGCTCATTATCTCCGCTTCTAGTATGCACCGCCTAAAGACCCCATCAGCACATGTTCTGAACAAGTATGGTTCATCACAGAACTACATGCGCATATCATGATGAAACTTTTTTCTCTTGTGAAAGTTAAGGCCCTCATGCATAATATCAGTTACCAAATAGTTAGCAAAATCAGCAAACCAAGGAATTAAGTCAACAAAAGCTACCAATAACTACTTATTGGGAAAGGAATCATCGATGTTCAACAAATCCTTAACTATAGACTCATCCCCCAATCTAGACATGTTGTCTACTACATGGTTCTCAGTCCCTTTTCAATCTTGGACCTCAAAGTCAAACTTTTGCAGTACCAGAGCCTATCTAATTAGACTCTGCTTTGCATCTTTCTTCGTCATAAGATATCTCAATGTTGCATCATCTGTGTGCACTATCACTTTTCTGCCCAATATATAGGCTTTGAACTTGTTAAACGCGTACACCACAACTAGCAACTCCTGCTCAGTCACTGTGTATTTCCTTTGAGCATCATTAAGGTTCTTGCCAGCATAGTAGATGGGATGAAAAATCTTGTTGCACTTCTGCCCCAACACAACACCCACTGCAATTCAACTCACATCATACATAACCTCCAAAGGGGCGGCCTTGTCAAGTGCAATTATCACAAATGTAGAGATCAACTTTTGCTTCAGGGTCTCAAAGGCATGCCGACAGTTATCATCAAACTAAAACGTGGCATCTTTCTCTAATAGTTGGCATAGTTGTGTGCAATCTTAGGGAAATCTTTTATGAATTGGTGGTAGAAGCTTGCATGCCTAAGAAAACTCTGAACTTGCTTCATAGAGATGGGAGGTGGAAATTTCACAATAACCTTAATCTTTGCCTTATCCACCTCTATACCCTTATCAGAAAACTTATGGCCAAGGACTATCCCTTACTTGACCATGAAATGGCACTTTTCCTAGTTTAGGACCAAGGTTATCTCCTCATATCGTTATAGTGCCTTGCTAAGATTCAACAAACAATTATCAAAGGAATCACCTACTACAGATAAGTCATCCATAAATATCTCAAGGGGATCTTCAACCATGTCAGAGAAGATTGATATCATACACCACCGGAAGGTGGCGGGGGCATTGCATAACCCGAAAGACATCCTCCTAAAAGCAAAAGTCCTATATGGATAAGCAAAAATAGTCTTCTCCTAATCCTCCAAGGCTACAGATATTTGATTATAGCCCGAGTACCCATCCAGGAAGCAGTAGTACCCTCTACCTACTAGCCAGTCTAACATCTAGTCTATGAAGGGGCATGGGAAACTGATCCTTCAAAGTCCATCTATTTGGCTTCTAGTAATCTATGTTACTCACCACCTAGTGATAGGTAGCAAGGGGACCAACTCATTCTTCTCATTTGCCATCACCATCATGCCCCCTTTCATAAGAGCACATTGTACTGGACTAACCCACCTACTATCGGAGAGGGGGTATATCACCCCAGCATCCAGCCATTTAATTATCTTTTTTTCACCACCTCTTATATAGGTAGATTAAGCCTACGCTGGTGTTTGATGCTAGGCACACAATTATCCTTTAACTTGATAACGTGTATGCATATCCTTGGAGGAATCTCTATAATATCTGCAATGGTCACACCAATGGCCCTTTTGAACTTTTGAAGGACCTCCAATAATACTTTCACCTGGTCCTCTCGAAGATTTGCAGCCATAATCACGAGAAGAGTGTTGTACCTAAAACTGCATACCTTAGATGCTATGGCAACTCCTTGAGCTCCAGTAGGAGGTTCCTTAATAGAAGGTTTGGCTAGTGGAATTGGTCTATTCTTTAAGTCCAAGTCCAACTTCTTAAGGACAAAGGGTCGGGTTCCCCTGCCCTGCAAAGCATATATAGTGTCCTTGTACCCATTGATACCATCTTATTGAAAGTTCATTAATACCGTGGCTAGTGCATCCACGCTCATATTTTCTTCAATTGGAATCTTAGAAAGACAATGATCCTCCACGTCTATGACAGACATTCCTGCTACCTCTTTGGGTCTATTAATAGCAGCACATATACTGAATTTTACCTCCTCAGTGTCCAATCTGAAAGTAAACTCCTCACGCTCCATATCTACTAATGCACTACCAGTTGCTAGAAATGATATTTTGAGGAAGATAAGGACCTCAAAATCCACTTGGAAGTCCAAAATGACGAAGTCTGCTAGATAAATGAATGTGCCCATATGGACCAGCACATTGAATAAAATCCCCATGTGCCACTTCACTAACCTGTCTGCTATGAGTAGTCATACAGTAGTAGGTGTGGGGGCTCCTAAGCCCAACTGCTTATAAACTGCCAGCAATATCAAGTTAATGCTGGCATCCAAGTCATAGAGAGCCCGTGCAAAGTCATAAGCCCTAAAAGTGCACGGGATATTGAGAGCTCCTAGATCATCCTTCTTCTTAACCAGTGACCTTGTAGCAATGATGCTACAGTGATGCTAGTGAAATGACCCCAAAAAGTGCTCAAAAAAGTGCCTCAGAAGTGCCAAAAATCATAATTTCCATATATCTCAAAATTCATGCATTATTTTGGAAATTCGACTCCATATTCTTGTTCAGGTGGTAAAATTTTGGGGGAAAGGGTCTAACTCTGATTTTAGAGCGAAATATTCACAATTTCAAATTTCAAAGTGTTAAATTCCAATAGCATCTGCGCGTACTGGCGCGAGCAGTAGTGCTATTTTCCTAAGTAATTTTATCTTGTTTTTCCATCTCGGTCAAAGGCTTTTGGTTCTTGGGCCTAAACCTTCCCGTACGTGAAAATACCTATACTTAGCCTTACTTCACCCTTATATCATACAAAAACATTCCCCAATACTCACTCAAACACTTAGACTTATATTTCTCTCAATATTCAAGTGCCAAAACCCTCTTCGGATCTTAAGAAATTCAACTAAGCTTCAAGTCTCCATCTCCAATCTTCTTCAAGGACTCTCCAAGAGCTAAGGGATGTGAGTTTCTTTCATGGGTTCCTTTGACCGATGATGCCCAAGCTTCTTTTTTCTTGAAATTTCATGACCTAAAGTTGATTTACTCATGGGTCTTGCTTATTATGAAATTCACTACATACTATGTTGGGGTTTGTGAAATGATGATTATTTTAGCATGTTTTGAGCTTGAAATCTAAGATCTATTGTAAGATTTGATAAAGGGTTTTGATGTATATTGCTTGAGGGTGTTACCAAGTATCTATTAAAGGTTTTACTTCTAGCATGATTTCACTTTTGAATTGCACAGTTTTACACTAGCATTACACAACCTCTAAGTGTTTGATAAAATGTTTGGTTATGCCTTATTGAGGAGTTGAGGGCTCAATGTTTGTCTTATGAGTTGAATGACTATATGATGATGAAATGATGATAGAATAATGATGCAATTATGATAAAAAAAACATGTATGACTATGATGGTTATATGATAATGAAATGAGAATAGGATGATGATGAAATGTATGTATATGATGTTAAGATGATGAGAGAAAGGTATGCATATAATATATGATGATGAGTGAAAGGGTAGGTTTATGATTACCATATAATGATGAGATTAATATATGTATATGATATTATCTCTATAGTATTAGAATGTGACCATGCCCTACTCGGGGGTAGTATACCAGGTAATAATGTCAAGGGGTTCGTACCTTGAAACTTATCGGGAGGTTTGTACTCTGGCACCACAGGTGGTAGGGTGCAAAGATCTATCAACCTATCGAGGGGTTTGTACCTTGATAACCTATCGAAGGGTTTTTACTTTGGCACCACGGGTCATAGGGTGTGATTATCCACCAACCATGTTAGAGGTTTATATCCATCAATCTTATTGGGGGGTTTTTACTCCATCAACTATGTAGGGGGTCTTAACCCAGCAACTCGTTGGGAAGTTTGTACCTCAACAACCTCATGAAGGGTTTCGTACCTCATGTACCTCCAACTAGGTGATAGGCTTAGATTACACTAATAGTGGTTACTCCCTTCACTTGTATTATGTTCCATATAAGCATGATTTACTGCAAGCATCTCCCATGCATGCCATATTGCTATCTGTTACGCAGTGCCTATGCTTATGCATTTTGAATATGCCACTTATCGCTTGTTGTATTGCATCCTATATACTTAGTTTATTCAAATGTACTAACACATACTCTATGCCTATATGATACCACCATATAGGAATCGAAGCTCCTATTGATTCTCCTTGTGGCTAAGCAAATTTTTCAAGATATCTTATGGTGAGTCCTCAAGTTCGAGGACAATATCTATTTTCTCTCAAGCTTATATTTAGACTATGTCTTGTATGTGCAGATTCCCTATTGTCATTATTATGTGGGTGAGCTTGGTTTCTTGTATTGGCCCCCATTCTTATCTATATAGTAGAGGTATTGTTGGACAAGTTATGTATATATGCTATGAGTTTTGACTCTCTCTGGACTCTCATTGCTTATGATATGATAAATGTTCCCTTTAGTCTTAATTTCCTTGTTTATGCTTATCTCTAATTGTCATTTTAATTGCTTTCACGACCAAGCATGTGTAATGATTTACCTTGAGGCTTATTTGGGGTTTCTTCAGGTTCTCCATTCGCTGGTCATGTCTAGGCCCTAGGCTTGGGTCGTGACAAAGGTGGTATCAGAGCACTAGATTGTTAGATCCTCGGTGCCAAACACACCATATCGATAAGAGTCTTATTCATGGTTGTAAAGTACGCCACAACTATGAATAGGAGGCTATGAGGCGTTCTAGGAAACGTTTCACTTCTTTATGCTCTATGTCGTGCGATCGAGTTAGGTCCCCCTAGGGCTTATTGCTAATCCCTAATTGTTACATTTCAAGATATGATGCAAGCTACTCTAGACGATGAGATGACGAATATGGAGGTTCGCAATGCTCTTTGGGTGTTGGCCAAAGTGGCAAAAAAATTGGCAACTCACCTCAGTCAACAAGTGAGTGCTCACGAGACTTCTATCTGTAAAGGGGGAGTTAAGGGGGCTATGAGGGCTTGTGGTGAAAGGAAGTTCCAAAGTTCCAAAGGTAGAGGTGGTGTTGTTCTATCGTATGCTAGGTGCCCAAGTTGTGGTAAAGGCCATGATGGCCCATGCTTTAGGCGTACCAATGCTTGTTATGGTTATGGAGAGGAAAGCCACAAGATGATAGATTTCCCTCATAAATGCAATGAGAGTAAACGAGACGATGATAGGGTGACTTATCCTAGATGCCCAAAATGTGGGAGAAAACATGGTGGTGCATATAGGAGGAACATGGGCTCATGCTTTGGGTGTAGTATGATGGGCAATAAAATTTTAGATTGCCCTTATGCTCAAGACATGGGTAAAGGTTATTATGTTGATCAAGTGGCTTAAAAAGGGGACAAGATGCCCGATGTTACTACCGATATGTTGAAACTTCTTTTGGTTTTGATGTGTTTGCATTGATGGACTCAGTATGCCACTATTTCTTTCATTATTCTTCTGATTGCTAGTGGGTTTCATCTATATCTCGAACTCTCTTTAATGTCTATCTCATTGGTGAGCCTATTGTTGTTTGAAAGTTCATAGGTGTTTTCCCGTGTTCATATGGCATTAGGTCTTGCCTTGTGACTTGTTGGGTTTGTTGTGGTGGACATTGATGTTATGGTTTGGTGGATTAGTTGCATGGATGTTGTGTCTTCCTTGATGTGGGGCTCGTAGAGTTAAGTTCTGATTCTCTATTGATTCCATCCTTGAGTGGGGTCTTGTAATATGGTTTCGTTAAGGGGTAATTCCATTTCCTGCCTTAAGCTATAATTGATCTTTAAGGGTTGCCCCCACCTTATTATTTTATAGGGTCTTGTCTTGTGATTTTAGTTGAACTTTGTTTATTGGATTAGAGGTCTTGAGGTGGTTCGACTACTTGCATATTGTGTCTCCTTTGATTGTAGAACCCGTAAGGTTGTAATACGATGGTTAAGAATGGTCAATCTATTGGGTCAACTACAATGAGTTAGTCAGTTCTCTAATATTGATCTTTTTTTTGGCTTTTATTCCCAAGTGATGATGAGGACAGGTGATATCCCTGTGTCTTTTCAAATTAAGAGTGAGTCTTTCGAGTGTGTTAGAGTTGTTGGGTTGGTTTATGTACCAGTATGTTTATGGGTTTCATGAATAGGGTCTTTAGTCCCTACCTTGTTATGTTAATGGTGGTCTCTAGTGATGAAATATGTATTTATTTAGAGCTTGTGAACCATTTGGGGATAATGTTGCAAGTCTTGGGTTAAGGGGAGTTGTATGCTAAGTATGTGAGGTGCGAAATTTGGTTAGAGGAGGTTACCTCCCTATGTCATATGGTGTCAGAGGATGGTATTAAGATTGATCCTAAGGAGACATATGTGGTTAGAAATTGGCCTATACCTTTGACTCCCTTGGATATTAGGAGTTTCTTGGGCTCAGCGCGTTACCATCGGAGGTTTGTGAATGGGTTCTCTTCTATTGCTTCTTCTATGATAAAGTTGATCTAAAAGAAGGCTAAGTTTGCATCTACTCCTACTTGTCTCTACCAAAAGGGTTGGAAAGGTTTATTTTGTATCATAATGTCGCCCAGATTGGTTTGGGTTTTGTATGGATGCAAGATGGTTAGGTGGAAGTCTATGCTTGTAGATAATTTGAGATACATGAGAAGGATTATCTTATCTATGACCTTGAGTTGGCCGCCGGGTTTTTTTGCTTTGAAATTTGACATCATTGGTCGTATGGGGTGCATGTTTGTGTGGTCACCGTTCACTAGAGTTTCTAATATCTGTTCACCAAAAGGGATCTATCTTGAGACAAAGAAGGTGGTTAGAACTTCTTAGGGATTATGATATGAGAGTGCATTTTCATCTTGGTAAGACTAATATTATGGCTGATGCTTTGATTAGGGTTTCTATGGGTAGCCTAGCCTATGTGGAATATGGTGGCTGAGAGAAGATTAGATAGGTCCATCGGTTGGCTAGGTTGGGGATTAGGTTGGAAGAGGTTGGTGATAGCGGTGTTATTGTTGTCAATGGTTCTAAATCTTCATTGATTGATGAGGTAAGAGCAAAGCAAGATCTTAATCCCTCCTTGTTAGAGTTGAAATCCTTAGTGAAGAGGGCAACAAGGAGGTTTTCACCCAAGGGGAAGATGGTGCCCTTAGGTACCATGGTAGGTTGTGTGTACCTTGCATTGATGGCTTGGTGGAAAAGATCCTTGATGAAGCCATAATTCTTCTTATTTGATTCACCCCTGTTCTACCAAATGTATAGAGATTTGAGAAATGAGGGTTGGTAGGGAGGCATGAAGAAGGGCATTGCCAAATTTGTCTCCAAATGTCATAAGTTGTCAACAAGTTAAAGCCAAACATCAAAGGTTGGATGGATTAACCCAAGAAATAAAGATCACTACTTGGAAGTAGGAAGAAAGTAACATAGATGTTAGTTTTGGATGGCACGAGTCTAGAAAGGGTTTTACTCTTTTTGGGGTGTGGTTGATAGGGTGATGAAATTTGTTCATCTCTCTATCGGTTATGTCTAATTATGGTGCCTAAGAGTATGCTAAATTGTACATTCATGAGTTTGGGAGATTACTTGAGAATATGCTTAGGGCTTTTATTTTGGAGTTCATGGGTTGTTGGGATGATCATCTTCCATTGACTAAGTTTTTCTATAACAATAGCCATCATTCTAGCATTGGTATGGCTCTTTTTGAGACTCTATATAGTGGGTGTTGTAGATCACTGGTTGGGTGGTTTGAAGTGGGAGAAATGGCTTTGTTGGGTCCGGATCTGGTTATGGATGTAATGGAGAAGATAAGGTTGATTAGGGAATGGTTAGAGATAGTCCAAGTTGTCAAAATTCTTATGTCGAAGTGAGGAGAAGAGAGCTTGAATTCAATGATTAGTGATTGGGGCTAATTGGAGGTTCACTCATCAAAGGTGTGGTTTGCCCTGATGAAGAGGGAATTGGATTTATGGTCTGTGAGTCTTCATAGGGTTTTGAGGAAGGTTAGTAAGGGTGCATACGAATGGGAATTACCTTTGGATAAGGATGTGATTCGTTCGGTTCTTCATGTTTCTAGGATTGAGGAGGGGTGTTGGGGATTCAAGTGCTATAGGACTCTTGAGGCTGTGTATGTTGTGGGTGATAAGTTGGCCTATGAAGAGATTCGGTGGAGAAGTTGGTTGATGTGAGTAAGGGTTGATTTGTGAGGGTGTAGTGTTTGTCAAGGCCCATTGGGAGGATCATCAAGTCGATAGTATCTCTCGGGGAGCCTAAGTGGGCATGGAGGAGAAATATCTATACCTCTTTCATTCTGTTCAAGCTTATGGTAACAAGTCAAGTCCTTTCCTGATTCCAAATCTTATGATTCAGCCCCTAAGTCATTTACATGCATTCATGTTTATATTGAAGGGTTCATGATGATTAAACACTTATGATGAGATTTTTGAAACAATGTGTAAGTGCATTGTTGCATCGTTATGTGGGCTAAAATTTTCATGTCTATGTCTCTCATATACGTTTCTTTGATATTCAGGGATAAATGTTTCCAAGTGGAGATATTGAAATGACCCCAAAAAATGCCTGAAAATGTGCCTTTGAAATGCCATCGTAATTTTCATATATCTCAAAATTCATATGTTATTTTAGAAATCCAAGTTCATATTCTTGTTCAGGGGATCAAATTTAGGGGGGAAAGGGTTTAATCTCGATTTTAGAGCTAATGATTCACAATTTCAAATTTCAAAGTGGCAAGTTCTAGTAGCATCTGCGAGTCACTAGCGCGATGCACCAGTGCTATTTTTCTGAGTAATTTTGTCCAACTTTTCCATCTCGGTCTAAGGCTTTTGGATCATGGGCCTAAGTCTTCCCACACATGAAAATACCTATACTTAGCCATTTTTCACCCTCATATCATTCAAAAACATTCCCCAATACTCACTCAAACACTTAGGCATATATTTCTCTCAAGTTTCAAGTGTCGAAACTCTCTCTGGATCTCAAGGAATTCAACCAAGCTTCAAGTCTACATCTCCAATCTTCTTCAAGGACTCTCTAAGAGATAAGGTATATGGGTTTCTTTCATGGGTTCCTTTCACCCATGATGCCCAAGCTTCCTTTTTCCTAAAATTGCATGATCTAAAGTAACTTAATCTCACTGAGGACATGACCCTAGATAGGAAGAAGTGGAGGTCACATATTAGAGTAGTAGCTAATTAGTTAGTAGAGTTAGGTGGTTACCTAGTCACGGGGTTTAGTAGGGCAGAGGAGTAGTAGTGTTTTATAATATGTGTCATTATTTGTTGCTTATGTGTTAAAAAATTTAATTTTTTTAGTTTTTTTTCTTTTTCTTCTTGTTTTCCCCTTTCTATTTCTTTTTGTCAAATCTAGTTTATTCAGCGTATGGGTTTTTGAGATAAGGATTCCCAGGAAACAGCCTCTCTACTTTTATGAGGTAGTGGTAAGGTCTGCGTACATTCTACCCTCCCCAGACCCCACTTGTGGGATTTCACTAGGTATGTTGTTGTTGTTGTTGTATTAAACAGCCTGTAAGTGTTTGATAAAATGTCCTATTATGGCTTATTGAGGAGTTTAGGGCTCAATGCTTGTCTTATGAGTTGAATAACTATATGATTATTAAATGATGATAGAATGATGATGAAATGCATGTCTATCTATGATGGTTATATGATGATTAAATGATGATGAAATGCATGTATGTCTATGATGAATATATGATATTGAAATGAGAATAGGATGATGATGAAATATATGCATATGATATTAAGATGATGAGAGGAAGGTACATATATGATGTATGATGACGAATGGACGGGTAGGTATATGATGACCATATGATGATGAGAGTAATGTATGTATATGATATTATCTCTATAGTGTTGGAATGTGACCATGCCCTACTCAGGGGTTATGCATTAGGTAACCCTGTCAGGGGTTCGTACCTTGATAACCTATCAAGGGGTTTATACTCCGGCACCACAGGTGGTAGGGTATGATGATCCACCAACCTATCGAGGGGTTTGTACCTTGATAACCTATCGAGGGTTTATACTCCGGCACCACGGGTTGTAGGATGTGACTATCTACCAACCATGTTGGGGGTTTGTACCCATCAACCTTGTTGGGGGGTTTGTACTCTACCAACCTTGTTGGGGGGTTTGTACTCCAATTGCTTGATCGAGGTAGAATGCAAGTCGGCCAATTGTCAAACGTTGGACATTTCTCCCCTTACGTCTGGCACCCCTACCTCAGTGGACTCTACCTTGTTAAGAACCTTCGCCATCATCTCCTCTAGTTTCGGTTCATAGGTGGTACATATGCTCCTGCTCGGTCATTCCTTTAGCCATCTCTATTTAGCCAGTTCCCTTGGTAATTATCACGACCAAAGTTCCAACATTTGTTACCGGAGTTGAATGTTTGGTAACCCCCTTGGATGCCCAAAATGTTTGCCACCTCATCATAGTCATAGCTTGACTTATCATTCCTAGGCATTGTATCCATAGCTCTCACATTTTCTAGTCCTATACCTAGTATCCTCTTTGTCATTAAGTCTATCTGGGTCTACATATGGTCCATGTCTTGATCCCGTTCTTCCTCTTTCTTCCTTTGTTCCGCAGTCATCTTGAAGATAAACCCAGAGCAATCTCCATCTCTGGTGTACCATGCCCTGTTGTTCTTAGCTACCTGATCCAAGATCACAATGATATCTAAGAAAGTTCTTGCAATGTAGGACCCTCCACATGCCACATCAATGATAGGCTTAGTCATAAAGTTGTAAGACCTGTAAGAGACTTCTTTAAAGTGCTTATCCGTGAGATTATGGTTGGGGCACTGCTTGATCTTCTCCCTGAATCTCTCCCAAGTTTAGTATACTGCTTCAGTTGGCAATAGCTTGTGAGACCGAATCTCATCTTTGATCTTCAACTAACTCGACGTAGGGAAGAACCTCTCCAAGAAAGCCTCTTTTAGCTCTCCCCAAGGTGCGGATGGAATCATGAGGAAGCTAATTCAGCTACTTTGTCTCCTCACCAATAAGACACAACGAGAACAACCATAATCGGATCTCTTACTGACTGACCCCTGGAATTTCATACAACTGGCATATCGTAAAGAAGTTCATGACATGCTTAGTTGCATCCTCAATTGCAGCTCTATTGAACAACACTTTCAATTAGAGCATCTGAAGCATAGTGCTAGTGATGGCGAACTTGACACCTGCAAGTAGTGGAGGAAGCTCTATTGCTTCTTTGGTCCCAACACCATCATTATCCTCATTCTCTGCTTGTGGATGTTGGGGAACCTGAGGTATCAAAACAGGTTACTGCTATAGGGGTGGAGTAAGTGGCACCTATCAAAGTGGTGTCGCTGGTGGCACTCTACTACCAGTGAGATCATCCTCACCCAAATCGCCAATGCCCCCATTTGCAGGGTTCACAGCCAACTCTCTCTGCCTTGATGCTTCGTATTCCTGGGCATTCATTTTTCATATCAACTTTGTTAACTTGAGATCATAGGGAATAAGTATTTTACCCTTACTTTGGGTCTTTATGATACAACACTGATTCCCTACAAAGAGCAAAAAGAATAAATAAAAGTAAAACTAAGGACTAGTATTACATACTGAAAGTAGCAACTAATAGACTATTACTTCATCGTATTCCCCGACAACGGTGCCAAAATTTGATACACCCAAATTTACACTCTAAAAGGAATAGTAAAGCAGTCATTGATCAAACAAAGAACTTAACAAGAGTTGTGGTCGATCCCACAAGGAATGCGTTGGAGTAAATCTATCAGCACCCTTTTTCAGATGTAATATCTATTACCAAAATAGAAGTGCATAAAGTAAATAGGGGGTTTTGATGTTGCAAACTAATTTATTAAAGTAATAAAAAAGATGCAATGACTACTAGATTTTAGACAATTAATGAGAAGCTAGGATTGTGTTCCCCATGACGTCTAATATGATAGCAAAATTTGTTTAGTAAACCCATTCATGATTACATATACAAGATCAAACAAGTTATGTGACACCTAATTTACCTTTTGGTCCTTCTTAGATACATTTCATTCATTACCTTTTGGTCTCATAATGTATACTCGTTAACCCTTGTTATGGATCCCTGAATACTCTCACCTTCTGGTCTCAAGTACTTAGCTAGGTTAAAAATGCCAAATTCCTGTCATAGAATTCTTTTCCTAATCAGCACATCCCTTCCGAGCATGCAACAAATACAATCTTAACCTAATGTGTCGACTCATTAAGGAATAAGTTAAAGTGAAGAACATTATGGTATATATGTTAATCAATCCCAAGATTTACCCCAAATTCGTCTATCCTACTATGTTTTCATGGTTCCCACAACTTTAGTTGTGGGTTTAGCCTAGCATATTCAAGATAAATGACCCAAAACCATATAAAGAACCATAGTGAAGAACTTACTATTGATAAAGTGATTAATCCACGGATTAAAATCTCAAAGAGGTGATCAAAATCAAAAAAGTCTATGTAAATAAGCCCAAAATAGTGTTCTTACATTGTTCTCTCTCTCCAACAGTCAAAGACAACTAAAAATTGAATAAAAATAATACATATATACAAGGAAAAACCTAATCCAACTTGAAATATGGAAATAGGCGTCGGTATAGGTACGGGTGACTACACGGCCCATGAGGCTCCAAACGGACCGTGAAATGTCCTGTACTTAGCCTTCAAATATCATCACTTCTTCACGCTTTCTCCACACAGCCCATGATGAGGGTTTATGGTCCGTGAAATTACCCATTACCCTAGCCTTAAGCATTATACGTGCTATCAACTTCGACTTCATTGCCATAACCCTCCTCACGGTCTATGGTGTGTCACACCGCCCGTGAGAGGGTCCCGTTGACTCTTCCTTGAGAAATTTCTTTACTTTTTGATGGTACCACTTCAGATTCATGTCAACTTGGTGAGATAGGACACGAATCATGGTTATTCCCATAGCCCGTGAAAGGCACCATGGAACGTGCCTTAATCTCTTTCATTCCTCTTCATTCAGCCATGCCTTAGCAAGCCAAGTGTAAGGCTATGGTGAGCCTCACGGTCCATCTCATGCCACATAGGTTGTGTAAGCTCCCGTGTTCCTCTACTTAACTCCGTTCTTTGCTTTGTGTGCCCAGGTCAAGTCCACGTGCCCTCACATGGTCTGTGTGATGCTACAAGGGTCATGGAGGCATCCATATGCCAACACTTGTGCTCTTTTTTCGTTCATTTTCTTACACTTCACCCATTACTCCATGGTTAAGGCATGGAGGCCTCGACGCCTTAACTATTTTCCTGAAAAATAACAAAAAACACACATCAAACCAATAAATTTGGTTGAGAACAAGCAAAAATCCCATGCTTAAAGCATTACAAGAGTCATATTTCTACGACTCATCAACACCCTTAACTTAGAATGATTGCTTGTTCTCAAGCAATAATTACTGAACAAAACAAAGCATAACTACAAGTGCTCAATAAGGACTATGGGTAATCCTTCAATTTCCATATATATGCCCAGAAAACATGCTTAAATAAGCTTACACCCCAAACTGACCCACACAGATCAAGGTAAACATCATACCATATACGGTTAGCCCACATAAGATCGGGAACAAATATGAAAAAGTTGTATTAGCAACCAATCAGTACAAGGATAGTGATCTTACTACAAAGAAGTCTGACACATATATATCAATGTAAAACAGACATTGGAATGTAGACACTCACTCTCACAAGTGATTTTCAGTAGACATACAAGTATCAACTATATGCTTGCCCTTATTTTTGCCACCTTGACTCCCGAATGAGCTTTTTGGGATCACATTAGGACTTACATGGCTTGTAACGAGGCTCGGGCTAGGGTGAGGTACATTTAGGATCAAAGTGACTAATTAGCCCCCCCAAGACACTACATTGGTTTAGCCATCTATTTTCAAGCTCCAAGTCTTATTGCCCTAATTGTTCTAACTTTTTTTGCTATTTGGGAGTGATTTCCATTTTCACTTATTTTTTTTCTTCATTTTCTTTATGGCTATTTTGTTTTGCTTATGGTAACACCCCAAACTTTTCTTCTCCTTTTATCACTTGGCTCTTTTCCAAACTTGTTTTTTTTGCTTTTCCTAGGACAAGGTTAAAGTTCACAATGTCTTTTTAAAGGAACAAGACTAGTATAAGCCACCCTCAACTTAGGATTTTGGCCTAGGCTAAGGTTTATAATGTCCTTGGAGAGACTCGGGCAAAAGTAAAGATTTATAGATAGATAGGGAAGGTGAGTTGGGTAATTACAAAGAAAAGGTCTATTGAGGCTCAACTTTTGGTTCAATGGGGACAATTTCATTTGGTTCATAAAATTTTGGCTAACTGACTTATCAACAAAAATAGCCTAAGATCATATCTTAATCTAGTCATTCAATTGTTTTAGTGGGGCTAACAGGTAAGTTTTAGGTTATAAGTGCATAACTAAAATAAGCAAATAAGCTCACACACATGCCATATCCCCTATACTAGTTACCACTAATCAACATAGTCATGTTTCATTCATCAATATGCCAACCATACAGTGCGTACCATACTTTCCAAAAACATGCGACTAGTCAGGATAGGATGCATGTACATATAATCATTTTTTCAACATTATTAACTTAGGGAAATTTTCACAAAGAAAAAAATGGATTATCGTACACTCCTATAAATACTTATCTCTACATAAACATAACAACCTAAACATGTTAGTTTTACTACATAGTACACTTGAGAGAAGAGAAACATGGTAAGAAAAACTCTAAAGTGACAGGATGCCCTACCCCCTACAACAAGATAGTGTAGTGCCCTCACAGTACAATAGCCAAACATAAAGTACAAATAGGGAGTAGAACATACCTGGGACCACTTAGGTGTCAGTCGTACTGTCGGTATCGGACCCTCTGATAGGGTCTGTATCATCAAAAGACACTCCCAATCCAAAGGTGCCCCCAAAGGCTCCTATCTCTACTACTTCTCATGCAAGCCGCTCCCTTTCCGCTTGTTTGATGGTTGCTCGGCGTTAGGCTCTTATGGCCTTGCATAGCTTCCTCTTCTCAGCTAATTTTATATCAGGTGGAGGGCTACTACTTTGACTGTACCTCTTTCCCTTATCCTTTCTCTTGGACTCATTGGTAGGTGGAATAGATGTGGTAGATAGGGCGAGTGGAGCGCCCCATGACTTATCTAGAACTGGTGCCATGATGGGGGCATTAAAAAGGGTCATCCAAGGCTCTGAATGTAGGATCGGCAGTACGATTGTACTAGGTAGTCAAATATGCAATTTGGACCTTCATCTCATTCACCTTCTACATAATATTTTTCATCCCATCCCTAGACATACTACCAAACATTTCATGGAAGTACCACTCTAAAGTGTTAGCATGGTTCTACTGGATGTTGATCTTGCCTAGAAGCCCAGCCCTAAGTCACTCCTCTACTTGGTATACATGAGATTGGACCATGTGAGGCATCATCTTTACTATTTGATCAACAATGGCTCGTGTCTAATATTGGTCCTACACCACTCTAGAGAGAAACTCATATGGAACACAAGTATATCCTTGTTGCACTATAGGTGATGAACCACTGCTATTAGGTTGCTCAAAAGCCTCGCCTGACTATAGGGTGATGGTGCAACCACCAAATTGCAAAGGGTGTTGTGGGGTCGCCTATGGAAACATCACCAAACCCCCTGGCCTGCATGTTCTCGTCCGCATAAGAGGGTTATTGATGTCCTTAATTAGTGAATGTTGACCATGCCTTTTGGAGCTATCTCTCGATCTAAAAAATAATTGCTAGAGAAATGGGCCCATTTGCAAAGTGCTCGAATCAAGCATGGGAAAGGCATGCCTGCTCTGTTAGGCAACACCCTATCCCGCATAAAAATGATCCATCCCATGTTTAATCCATGCTTGGCCATTAAACACGCTACCAAAGATGCATGTGAAGGTTGTTCTTAAATAGTTCACTTTTGCCAAATTCATGTGTTTTGTGCTAATTCAGAACTTACCCTATTACTCTAAGTTAGATCATAGATTAATTGGATTAGGAAAGGATCTTAGGACATTGTTCTTAAATAGTTCACTTTTGCCAAAATGATCAACAAAAATGATGATATAATCACTTGTTCCTAATGTTGGAGCCCAATATATAGCTATTCTTTGAAAACACCTGATTAATCTAGCCTTATCTAGTGAAAAATCCTGAAATTGGCCTTGGTCTTTCGTTAAACAATGTGTACCTTGATTGAGGCAAAAAGTCTAAGTTGAGGGTGGCTACCAAAAGTGGCCTGGTTTGGAGGATAGATATTGTGCACCTTAACATAGGCCAAAAGCCTAAGTTGATGGTGGTTGGTGTAAGGGTGAAACACAAAAATAGGGGGTGAGTTAGGAATACAGAGAAAAATCATGTACTGGGTGCAAGAAAAATAAGTGAAGCCTTAGATGTGAGCAAAAAAGTAAAATGAATTGTAAAAACAAGGCAAAAAGCTAAAAAAAATGAAAAGAAAGTACCCAAGAAAGCCTAAAATAGGAAAAAGGGAGAATAAGGTGAAAATAGCAAAGTTGGTAGGGCAAAAGTGTAGGAAAATGATATTTCAAGGAGGGCCTTTAGTCACTATTTTCCAAAACTATCATACCAAAGCCCCCTAAGCCTATGTGACAAACCTAGAAAATCCTAAAGTGATCCTATTCCAATTAGTTTAAGGTCTGAGTCATGAGTATAAGGGCAAGCCTATGGTATTAGTCATTATGCATGAATTTCTATTGTGAGAGTGAGTGATTTTGCACAGTCCCAATGCTAAACATGGGAACATCACTAAGTGTCAAATATAAGACTTCTTTCTGTGAGGGCACTTTCATTTTATTGTTAATAATAGGATTTTCAATGATTGTGGGTTGTTGATAATACCTTACTTATCATAGTTGTATTGTCACATGCACCAATTTGCATTGGTTTACTAAATAGCTATCTAATCATGTTTTAAAATGTGGTGTGGATATCTAAGTCTAAGATTTATGTGGTGTATGCCATTGAGTTGAGGTCTGTGTATTACTAAATTGTCTATATAGATTGAGTCTGTCGCTTGAGGACAGGCAACAATTTTAAGTTAAGGGTGTTGATGTGCTGCCAAAATACAGCACTTTTGATTCTTAAAACTCAGAATTTTGTGTGTTCTCAATACAATTTAGTGGGTTTAATGTGTTTCTATGTTTATGTTTGCAAGATTATAGGTTAGCCATGTTTTTGGGGAAAGTTACAAAAGTTGTTGCATATTTATTTTCATACGAGACACCTTATGGGTCGTAGACCATTCTACGAGTCGTAGGATGGTCTCGTAAGGAATCCCAGTGAGGGGCCAAGTTTCTGAAGTTAATTTTACGAACATGCAGATGAGTCGTTGAAGAATTTACGAGTTGTAGAAGAGGTTTCGTGCCCTGAGGATCAAAGAATGAAGACTTTCTAAAGCTTATCAGACGGTACCCCCTTTTAAGGGTCATAAACTATTTTATGAGTCATAAAAGGAAGTCCAGTTTTCCAGCAATAATATACGAGATCCTGATTACAGGCTGTAAACTTCAATAAGGGTCATTTAGAACTTTCGTTAGGCGTGCCGACCAGTTCTCCTAAGTCATTTAGGATTTGAATTTTAATTATTATAATAGATTTTTTAGATTATTTTTCAGAAGTTCTCATCAGTTATGATAAGTTTTAGCCTAGTATTGAGAGAACTCACTATTTTGAGAGAGAAAACTGTAAAAGAGTCTTTGAGAACACTTATGGTTGAATTTGATCTTAAAGTTTGTGATTTTCATTGAACTTGGATTGCTTGTTCTTAAATTTGTTGTGTAAATATTTAATTATGTCTTCTCAATGCATAATCTCTTCATCTACACATAGCATGAGTAGCTAAATCCACAACTAGGGTTGTGGGAACTATGAAGAACTTACAAAGTAAAATTGGATAATTCATAATTCTTGGAAGGTGTATATGCATGTATTAAATAATTCTCTTCATTTTGCATGTTTTCTAATGGTGGACAACATTAGAACCCACTTATTGTTACTGACCGGACTAAGGTAGTAAGGAATAGGAAAAGAGATTAATTAATAAGATTCGATTGGTATGTTCTCGAATAATCAACCGAACTAGACCAAGGGGAGGTTGTACTGGGACTAATAGGTAATGGTTATTAATGTAGAATATGTAGATGGGCTAAGTCGCATAGTGAAATTCACCTCTCGCCTTTGACCAAAGGGCTTAGTGAACATAAATTACCATCCTGCATGTTATACACTACACACGAATTAGGTTATCTGGTGATACTGATTTGGGGAATCATGGGGAACACAATACCCTAGTTGCTCTCCATTATTGACTTTTCTCTCATAATAGTTAGTTAGTTTTATTTTCTTATTGATTATTGCAACCCCCCCTATTGGGGAATTGAGTATGTTAATTACTAAGATTGCATATTGGTAAATTTTCTTAAGTCGACGTATTCCCTGTAGGATCTATCCTAACATTGGTTAGGTTTTATATCTTGATAGCGACCACTTTATCCTCTAAAACGGAGGTGTAACTTGGGCGACATTACCCCCACCACGCGTAGGCACATGCACTCCATAAGTGACTCCTATACTTACCTACATAAGAAAATCAAAAATAAGAAAATGCATGACATAATAATAACTTTTTTAACTATTACAATGGATGGGTTACCTTCCATGATGCGCTTGGTTTAATATCGCGGCACGACGCAGCTATGTTGACTACTCAGACTGCATCAAGTTGTATGATCTTAATCACTGAGGCTTTATCTACAATACCTAAGTATTGCTTCACTCATCGCCCATTAGCTTTGAATCGATGCCCTGTTTTAGCTTCTAGCTCTATTGCACCATGTATAAATACTTAGGCAATCTTATACGGGCCAGACCACCTAGACTTGAGCTTACTTGGGAACAGCCTCAAACTGGGGTTGTTGAGCAGAACCTTATCACCAACATTGAAACTCCATGGTGCAATGTGCTTGTCATGTTGAAACTTCATCTTGTCTTTGTAAATTGTTGCACTCTCATAAGCTTGGAGACGAAACTCATCCAACTCATTGAGTTGGTTAAGTCTCAAGTCAGTAGCCTCATCCCAATTCATGTTCAGCTTCTTTAGAGCCTAGAGTGCCCTGTGCTCTAACTCCATAGGTAGATGTTAGGCTTTACCAAACACCAATTGATATGGGGATATACTAATGGGGGTTTTGTAAGCCGTCCTATAAACCAATAGTGCATCATCTAGTTTTTGGGCCAAATCAGTTATAGTCGCATTCACAAACTTGGTCAGGATCTCCTTGATCTCTCTATTTGAAACTTTAACCTGCTAACTTGTTTGCGTATGACAGGGTGTGGCCACCTTGTGTTGTCATACTCCATACCTAGCCAGTATAGCGCAAAAGATGTTGTTACAAAAGTTAGAACCCCCATCGCTAATGATAGTTCTGGGTGTCCCAAATCTAGATAAGATGTTTCACCTAAGAAAGTAGACAAACTCTTGCTTTCATTGTTTGGCAATGCAACTGCCTCCACCCACTTAGAGACGTAGTCCATTTCTACTAATGTACCTCATGCCATAGGAGCTCACAGAAAGTCCCATGAAGTCAATGCCCCTGCCCCAGACATCAAACATATCCCCTTCAAGAATAGGAGTCATGGGCAGCTCTTAATGCCTAGAGATGTTGGGCATTGATCACAACCCTACACCAAGTCATAGGCGTCTTTATAGATGGTGAGCCAATAGTATCCACATTGCAAGATCATCTTTGCTGTCTTGGCACCAAAATGATGCCCCCCACTATAGAGGAGTGGTAGGCCTCCATGATGCTCATCATCTCCGCTTCTGGCATGCACCTCCTAATGACCCCATCAGCATGTTATGAACAAGTACGGTTCATTCCAGAAGTACCTATGCATATCATGAAGAAACATTTTTCTCTGGTGAAAGTTAAGGCCCTCAGGCATAATGTCACTCACTAGATAGCAAAATCAAGAAACCAAGAAATTAAGTCAACAGAAGCTGCCAATACCTGCTCATCGGTAAAGGAATCATTGATATTCAACCAATCCTTAGCTCTGGACTCATCCTCCAACCTAGATAAGTGGTCTACCACCTACTTCTCAGTCCCTTTTTGGTCTTGGACCTCAAAGTCAAACTCTTGCTATAGGAGAACCATTCTAATTAGCCTCGGCTTAGCATCTTTCTATGCCATAACGTATCTCAATGATGCATGGTCTGTGTGCACGATCACTTTTATGCCCAATAGGTAGGCCCTGAACTTGTCAAATGAGTATTCCACAGCTAGCAACTCTTGCTTAGTCACTGTGTAATTCCTTCGAGCATTATTGAGGGTCTTGCCAGTGTAGTAGATGGGATAAAATATCTTATTGCGCTTTTACTCCAGCACAACACCCATAGCATTTCCACTCGAATCACACTAACCTCAAAATAGGCAGCCCAGTTAAGCATAATTACCACTGGTGCAGAGATCAACTTTTGTTTCAGAGTCTCAAAGGCATGCCGGCAACTGTCATTAAACTGAAACTTGGCATCTTTCTCTAATAGTTTGCACAGTGGGTGTGCAATCTTGGAGAAATATTTTATGATTGGTGGTAGAAGCCTGCATGCCCAAGAAAACTCCGGACCCCTTCACTGAGATGGGAGGTGGAAATTTCTCAATAACCTCAATCTTTGCCTTATCTACCTCTATACCCTTATCTGAAATCTTATGGACAAGGATTATCCCTTCCTTGACCATGAAATGGCACTTTTCCCAATTTAGGACCAAATTCACCCTTCACATCATTGTAGTGCCCATCTAAGATTCAACAGACAATCGTCAAAGGAATCACCCACTACAGAGAAATCATCTATAAATACCTCAAGGGTATCTTAGACCATTCAGAGAAGATTGACATCATACACCGCAGGAAGGTGGGTGGGGCATTGCATAACCCTAAGGCATCCTCCTAAAAGCAAAGTCTCATATGGAAAAGTGAAAGAAGTCTTCTCCTAATCCTCCGAGGCTATGGAAATTTGATTGTAGCCCAAGTACCTATCCAGGAAGAAATACTACCCTCTACCTATAGGTAAATCTAACATCTGGTCCAAGACGGGCACGGGGAAATGTTCCTTCAAAGTCCATCTATTCAGCTTCTGGTAATCCAAGTATACTCGCCACCCAGTTACAGGTCACAAGGGGACCAGCTCATTCTTCTTATTGTGACCACCGTCATGCCCCTTTTCTTTAGGAACACATTGTACTGGACTCACCCACCTGCTGCTGGAGATGGGATATATCACCCCAGCATCTAGCCACTTAATTATCTCCTTTTGCACCACATCTTTTATGGGTGGATTAAGCATGCCTTGGTGTTTCATGTTGGGCACACATTTATCCGCTAACTTGATCTTGTGTGTGCATATCCTGGGAGGAATCACTATAATATCTGCAATGGTCCAACCAATGGCCCTTCTAAACTTCTGAAGGACCCCTAACAATGTTTTCACCTGGTCCTCCTAAAGATCTGCAGCCACTTTATTAGTGCCCAAAAGTGCATACCTTAGGCATTGTGGCAGCTTCTTGAGCTCCACCGCAGGAGGTTCCTCAATAGAAGGTTTGGTTGGTGGAGTTGTTCTAATCTTTAAATCCAAGTCCAACTTCTTGGGGACAAAGGGTCTAGTTCCCCTGCCCTGCAAAGCATATACATTATCCTCTTACCCATTGATAATATCCTCTAGGAAGTTTATTAATACTGCAGCCAATGCATCCACGCTCATCTTTTCTTCAATCGGAATCTTAGAAAAACAATTATCCTTCACATCCATGATAAACATTACTTCTACCTCTTTGGGTCTCTTCATAGCAATGGACACACACTGAATTTTATGTCACGACCCAACCTATGGGCGGTGACTGACACCCGTTTGGGCGTCCAGATCATATAGACATATCAGATACACATACCGATTTCAGAAAATCACTATTCATTTTGTAAAAAT
>DF364513.1:14358-30607 GCA_000787875.1 Solanum virginianum | reverse complement strand
GAGAGAGTCACCTAGCCAGGGTCGATCCTATCACGGGGGGTAGCCCGAGGGGGCTAGAACACTAGCCTAGCATAGGGACGAACTCGATATAGTTTACCCCTGATTAGTTGGGTCTTTTACAATATATGTTGTGCACAGATTTTACAGATTTTGCAGTAAAGGTAAAGTGATATGTCTCAATGATCCGAAAATGCATAGCTGATCCATCCCGTATCACTCCTATTGAGGATGTGCACGTGACAGAAGATCTCACATATGAATAAGTGCCTATTACCTAATTTTACAGATTTTACAGATTTTGCAGTAAAGGTAAAGTGATATAAAGAATATAAAGTACATAATCCCACAATATAACAAAAAGATGGTATCTTATCCTATACCAATGCATTATTTCATTTGAGTTGTTATCTCATATATAATATTTCCTGCCTTACATACTCAGTATATTATTTCGTACTGACGTTCATTACGGGGGACCTATATTTCATGCTGCAGGTACAGGTGCTAGTAGATCTCCTCAGTAAGAGTACAGGACATCCAGTTGCTAATATCGAGCTCCAGGTTGCTTCAAAGCTTTATGTGTCTAGAGTTGTATTTGTGTATTATATAGTTGGTTGAGGCAGGGCTTGTCCCGACCCTTATCTGATTTGTTTTTTATGTGGAGGCTTTGTAGACTATGTAAACTTAAATGTGGTTATGAGTTATACTTTAGAGAATGAGGCCCCAAAGGCCTAGTCATTTGCATTTTATTTTGGGCTTGCCATTTATGTGTCCTTTTATAAAGGCATGTTGAATGTAGAAATCTCTTATAATATGTATAGANTAGTCATTTGCATTTCATTTTGGGCTTGTCATCACTGTTCTCTTCCATAAAAGGCATGTTGAATGTAGAAATCTCTTATAATATGTATAGATAATGCACAGATATAGGTTGGTTCTCCCGAGCCTTATCGGCAATGGGTGCTGATCCACCTTAACGGGATTTGGAAGAGATCTCTTAAAAAATGTATAGATAACGCATAGATATAGGTTGGTTCTCCCGAGCCTTATCGGCAATGGGTGCTGATCCACCTTAACGGGATTTGGGGCGTGATAGGAAGTCCCAAAAGACCATTAGGATAAACTAATTTTACGAAAGCGCCATTAATGAAATGAGTAGAAAAATTGACCATCACCACTTCAAGGAAGGATTCACGGGTCATGTGGCACTACACAGTCTGTGTACTAGCCCGTGAACCCTTATTTAGACAAAAATTATCTTAACAGAGTTTCGGAACCATAACCCAACACTTAGAAATTTTTTAAGCGAAAGTCACCCACACAAAAGGGCTACACGGCCTGTGCGATGCTACACAGGTAGTGTAGGTGCCCGTATTCCTAAACTTGAGAAACATTTCATGATAAGTGACAAGGCAGTGATTCTATACTTAGAAAATTTCTCAATCCGGAAGCTATACGGTTGGTCATACTCCCGTGAACCATCACACGACCTGTGAAGGTGGCAGTGTGACTACACTTTGCTCCAAATGTGGATGTGTCAAGCCATTACACAGCCCTCCATAAGGTTTATGAAATGTTGCACGACCCGTGTGGGTTCCAACTGTGATGTGCCTTAGCCTGAAACTCCACACCAAGGCCATGCACTCAAAATTAAGGCCAAGTATCACTTCACTGGAGGCCACATGGGCCGTGTGACCTCACGCGGACCGTGTAGTCTCCTTTGAGGTGACACTTGGTCCAAATTTTGCAAAGCACGACATTTCAAGCTCCGAAGAAGCAATACAATGTCCAGGTCATTACAGAAACCACTCTTTCAAGTTTAGTGAAGGTTGCTAAAAATCCTACAAATCGTAGGCTATGATTTTTATTCCCTTAAGTGAGTTTTTTCATGAAAAATCAACAGTTATTTACTTTCTATTAAAATATGACTATATAATTAGGATCCTAGGAATAACTATTAGTTCATAGTTTATTTCATGAATGATTCTTTTCTTTTTTTTTTTGAGGTTGAAACTTTCATGTTCTTTCTATTTTGATTGAAACTTTGAGGAATATGAACAGATTTGAGGTTGGTGCAGAAAATATGGAACTCATATAACTTTTTCCTACAAAAATTATAAATAAAATTTAATGATTTCACCACTCTAAAATATTAATGAAAGATAAATATTTTATCATGTCATGATGAAACATCAATGAAAACATGTGTCAAATAGAGATGTATGTTTGAACATTGGCAAAGTTAAAGTGTATTAAATTACCTACCCGGTATTACAGTGAATTTCGAGGTAGGTAAGTGACAAGTGGGTATTTTTAACAACTTATCTTATCTTTAAGCTTATATTATTTCTTTATTTATTTGAGAATGGATGTATTTGATGTAGTTTTAATCCTATTATGCAGGATACTAAATATAGAATTGTTCAGGAAGAAAAAAGGAGAAACCAAATAAAATTTAGGCAAAATAAGGACCGAAAAAGAATGTTAAAACTGATAGTAGATTTGTTCATCATGATCACATGGTTAAAGATAGAGATTGCACTCAATGATAGAATAAAGCATTATGATCATATGATAGGAGCCCGTGACAATGGAATCTTTGTCACCACTAATCTCGTTACCACGACCAATATGTTACAAATGCAAAGAGTAAAACATTCAAACGTCTTGGGCAGAACTGAAAATGCATATTTTAATTCCAAATTGAATAATATACTAACAAAAATAATCATTTTTGAGGATACCAATTGTCACGACCCAAACTCAGGTGTGATGACACTTGCCTTAATCTACTAAGACAAGTCATCCTAGTTAATGATATTAACTAAATCAATCCACAACTAGCCGTGGTGGGACTCCAAAGAAGGTGTCCATCCAAGTGGAATTTTGAGTTTATATGAGGGTATTTGGGCCTTATCCCTATTTCCTAATTCCATTTTTTGAAAAAATTACCCTTTATTACTACCTTAGACTATCTAATGTCTTTCACTAACACTTCAATCATCAAATTTATGGTTAGATCGGAAGATAAGGCGGAGTTGGCGGCCTACCAACTCAAAGGGATAGCATAAACATGGTACAATACATGGAGGAGGGAGAAGGGAGTCAATAATGTGGTTCTATAGGAAGAGTTCAAGGCGGGGGATTTGTTGATGACTCTAGTGTCACAATCAATTAAGGGAGGAAAAGGGAGTCAACAATATGGTTCTATAGGAAGAGTTCAAGGCGGCCTTTCTTAATCGGTTCTTTCCTCTTGAGTTTAGGGAAGCCAAATTTGGTAGAATTCATGAATTTGAGACAAGGGTCAATGAGTGTAAGGGAGTATGCTCTCAAGTTCAACCCTCTTAACTATGCATTTCGATTATGATGCCTATCTCTTGTTACATTGTATCCGATGGTAAGTTCTAAGGTTCAAAGGATGATTGATTACGTCCGTGTTGGAGGAACTCTAGTGCTTTCTTTAGATGTGGTCAGATGGGCCACTGGGGTATTGATTGCCCCCATGCTCAAACCAAAGGTAGAGATGGTCACCCTCAAGGCTAAGGGGATGCTTCTAGGCAAAATAGGTTCTATGCTCTTCAAAAAAGGCAAGGGAGGGATGAGATACCCGATGATGCTACCGGTAAGTTAGAGATTTTCCTTGATTTTAATTATGCATGTTTTGATGGTTCCAGGAGTCTGTATTTCTTTCATTATTCCTTTATTGCTAGTAAGATTTGATTATGTGGGTCTATTGGTGCTAGAAAGGCTTGTAAGGATTGCCCCATGTTCTTATTGTATAAAGTCTTGTCTTGTGATCTTGGTTGAACTTGGTTTGACTGGTTGGAAGTCTTGGAGTGGTTTAGCTACTTACATAGCATCCTTCCAATGAGTGTAGAACTCGTAAGATTGTAATATGATGGTCAAGGATGGTCGATATTGTCATGACCCAGGCCTATGGCCTAGATAGGACACGACGAATGGGGAACCCGAAGGAACCCCAAACAAGCCTTTTCACTTATCATTACACATCATTGGTCGTGAAAGCATATAAAAGACATAAAGAGTAAGAATACGGGAAAAAGGCTAAGAGGAAAGCTTGTATAACATCACAATCAAGAGACAATGAGTCAAGCTCATATCATAGATACATAACATGTCCATAAAACACTTCTAATACTTATATAAGAGCAGGGGGCCAAGACAAAGCAACCAGTGAGCCTCAAAAGTACCCAAAAATGTGCCTCGAAAGTGCCCAAAATTCTAATTTTCATATATCTCAAAATTCGTGCGTGATATCAAAAATTCGACTTCATATTCTTGTTTAGGGGGTCATATTTAGGGAGAAAAGGGTTTAATGCAATTTTAGAGCAACCGTATGAAAATTTAAAAATCACAAAATGCGATTTCCAAAATGAGTTTTTCGTAACTGGCGTGGCACGCTAGTGTGTTAATTTTTCCCAAATTTTTAATTTCCGTCCAAGACTTTTAAGTCTTGGGCCAAAGTGTCCCCATATGTGAAAATACCTATACTTAGCCATTTTCACCCATATATCATTCTAAACATTTCCCAATATTCATTCAAACACTTAGCTAAATATTTTACTCCCAAACTCAAGACTCAAAAGCCTTTCCATAACTTAAGGATTACACTTCAGCTTCAAGTCCACATCCCCAATCTTCATCAAGTTCATCTCCAAAGCTAAGGTATGTGGATTTCTTTCATGGGCTCCTTTCACCCATGATGCCCAAGCTTGCTTTTCCTCAAAATTGCATAATTTGAAGTTGATTTACTCATGGGTCTTATCTATTATGAAAATCACTAGACACTATATTTGGGTTTATGAAATTATGAGTGTTTTGAATTGTTTTGGGCTATGAATTTAAGATCTATTGTAAGATTTGATTAAAGGTTTTGATGTCTATTGCTTAAGGTGTTACGAAGCATCTATTGAATGTTTTACATTGAATTTTCTAGCATGATTTCACTCTTGAATTGCATGGTTTTACCATAGCGTTACACACCCGCTAGGTGTTTGATAAAATGTCTGGTTATGATTTTTTGAGGAATTGAAGGTCCAATGCATGTCTTATGAGTTGAATGACTTTATGATGATGATAGAAATGTTTATATGAGTTGTTTCATGAGAAAGTACTTATGGTACTGCAAGAAGATTATTGGGTTCTTATGTTTGTTATATTCTTTGGAAAATGATGAGTTGTTTCTTGATGATTGAAATGTAATGGTTTGATGAGCTAGTTCTATTAAATGCTTCATCCAAAAAGGACCAGGCTCCTATAAGGAAGGCCACTTAATCCCAAAAAGGATGGATTCTCGTAAGAAAGGACACTTAATTCGAAGAGGTAAGGGCTTCCGTAAGAAAGGTCACTTAATCTGAAAAGAGACGGACTCTCATAAGGAAGGCCACTTAATTTGAAAAGGGATGGGCTCCCGTAATGAAGGCCACTTAATCTGAAAAAGGGATTGGGTCCTGTAAGGAAGGTCACTTAATTTGAAAGGGGAAGGCCTCCCATAATAAATGTCACTTTATCCGAAAAAGGATGGGCTCCAATAAGGTGAAGTTACTCATAAAATTCTCTCCAAAAGGGGACAGGCTCCATAAAGAAGGTTGTTTCTCCAAAAAGGTTTTATGTTATGTCGGTTGAGGTTTTTTTCCATACTTATATATGATGATCTATATAGGATGAATAATTTGCAAAGCCTGATTTACTTAAGCATTGGTCATGCATGCCATATTGATATTATGATATTTATTCCTCTTAACTATGCATTTCGATTATGATGCCTATCTCTTGTTACATTGTATCCCACATACTTAATACATTTCAATATTCTAATGCATACTCTATGCCTACATGATGTTACCATGTAGGAACCGGAGCACCGCTTGATCATCCTCCTCCTCGACGTGGCTAGTGTGATTGTTTTATAAACTTGTTTGTGAGTCCTCCATTCCGGGGATGTTGCTTATGAGCTCTTGCTATGTATTAAAACTATATCTTTTGAGTATGCATTAACTATGAGGGTGGGCCCAATTTCTTATCTTGGCCCCAACTCTTATCTATGTAGTACAGGTGTTTTTGGACATTTTATATATCTATGCTATGAGCCTTGACATATATCTACACTATGGGCCTTGACTCAATTGTTCTTGATGTCTATGATAAGGAAGTTTACCCTTAGTCCCAATTCCCCTTGTTTATGCTTATCTTTTAGTGTCTTTTACTTGCTTCCGCGACCAAGGATATGTAATGATATGCTATGACATTTGTTTGGGGTTCTTTCGGGTTCCCCATTCAGCGGTCATGCCTAGGTACTAAGCTTGGGTCATCTCATAGACTTCACATTATTTATGATTTTAAGTTACTTTAAGCCCTATTATGATGTTTTACATTGAAGTTATGAAGTTATGAACATGCATGTCTTCTTTAAAGCTTGATTTATGCATGGGTGATGTATATAATGATTTTAATGTGGATTTACTTATGAATTGACTTCAAGTTCATATTATTTTTTTGATTTTAGATTGAATCTCAATTACTCATGTTGTCCTCACATCATTCATGACATATACATTCATGAACATTAGAATTTATAGAAATTATCTAGTGGGTTAAGCCCAATTATATTTTATGATATGATTTTGATATGATATTGTTTATGAAAAGAATGTGATCACTTAAATGTCTATGATTATGATTCTTTGAGCATTTTGAGTGCCTGCACCATTTCGTATATATAAATGGTTTATTCCTATACATGAGTATTATGACTATGAACTATGATTTTGGGATTTGAGCCTAAGTATGAATTATTATGAATGGTGTTTGGTTTGTAAACCTAAGAATACGTTGAAATGATATGGAAATGACTATTGCCTCTTTTGCAAGTATGTATAGATATACATATATGTATTCTTGCGGGATGATGACTAAGCATTGATGGTTGAGGGATCTCTATCTTTCCTTGAACTATGTACCTAACATAGGTTATGAGAATCCTATCCGAAATGGGTGTAGTTCCCGTAAGGAAGGTTGCTTCATACAAAATGGATATTGTTCATGTAAGGTGAAGTCTAATGTGATATGATATGTTATATGTCAAAATCCTATCCAAATGGGTGTAGTTCCCTTAAGGAGGGTTACTTCATATGAAATAGGTGTTGTTCCCATAAGGTGGAGTATGATTTACCTTTGACAAGTAGACCATCTCTTCACCGGTAAGGGGATTTCTTCGGGATTCCAAGTAATAGCTTGCTTTTTCTTAGTTATATAGGTTGAGGTCACATCCCTACTATATATGAGCATTGGATTTCATGCATCATTTGTTTCATGGCATATTGTATACTACTCTCTTGATTTATGATCTCTTCTATATTACGTTCCCTTGCCATCAAACTTTGAAGTGCAGTTTGGTTACTCATTTGAATTGCATCCAGTATACTTAGTACATTCAAATATACTAATGTATATGTCACGACCCAACCTATGGGCCATGACTGGCACCCATTTGAGGCGCCCGAATCATATTATCAAACTAAACTCAAAGTATAGTTACTATTCATTTTAGAAAAATTTTGACAAAGTTTCCTCTGTTTTACTGACTAGCCACCTGAAACAGAAGATTACTATCGAACCAACCAGACAGTCAACAGATATAAGTATGTATACGCGGGCCGACAAGGTCACCGCTGCGGTGAAACCACCCCACAAACACAACATATGAATAGTATATCCAAACTGGTGGCTAAGTCACATATATACAGACTTTTTAATAGGACCCATACTCACAAACTGTCCACAAACCTCTAAAACAGACAAACAGAATCATAAGACGGGACAGGGCCCCCGTCAAACCCAAACTAAACGCAGTACAAAATAAGTATACCAAAAGTGGCTCCGAAGCAAAGGAGCTCTCCAGACTGCTAACAGAGGTCCTAAGCTGGTGGCCCGCTATCCTGATCGTCTGTACCTGCGGGCATGAAATGCAGCACCCACATAATGGGGGTCAGTACGAGGTACGTACCGAATATGCATAGCAGAAAGTACCAATACAAATGAGAGGAATCATACAACCCGAGGTATATAAGTCAAACCTGTAGGCAAGCATCCAAAGAAATTCTTTATTTCAAAGTATCAAACTAACACATAGTGGACAGGAACGATGGCGACCTCCGAACTCGCACCATACCAATGCCTTACACCAGAATATTCAAATCTCTAAGTCTCCAACACAAACCCAAAATGTTACTGAAGTGAGCCGGGGCGAGCGAGGCCCAACACCCACGTCATAATATAGGTGAGCCGAGGTGAGTGAGGCCCAGCGCTCACATATCATAATACATAGCAGATATCATGCCGACAAATGAGCCGAGTCGAGCGAGGCCCAGCGCTCAAGTGAGCTGGGGCAAACGAGGCCCAGCACTCACACGACATAATGCCAACAATCCCAGGCCCAGCTTCTTATGTCCCCAGATTGAGCAAAGCCGGTCCTTAGGCAAACCGACCTGCTGTATCCAGCCTCCTTCGAAATATATATATATAGTTACATAATATCATTCGTACGAGAATAACCGGCCCGGGAACCGGTGAACGAAGTCATAGTAGGCACGAATAGAGCTGTGAGGATTACATGGACAAAATTTACTTGACAAGTTCAAAAAATACAGTTATATGCTCACAGCTGAAAATAAAGCACGGTTATGGCAAATTATTCCCATTAAAATCCAACATATTATTTATCAAAATTCTAACCAAATAGTAAACAGTTTATATCCACACTTAACATCTTACTTTCCTTAGTATTATTTTTTTTCAAACATTCCAAGATGATGATAATTTACTCACGTTCAAAAGTAATACATATTATTTCAAACTTGGCAATTCTTCACAAGTTGCAATTCTTACCGAACTTAAAATATTCCACTTATTCATTTTTTTGTTAAAACTACAGATATCAAACATAGTTTTCAAACTCGTACTAACTGTGTAAATTTAAAGGTGCAAACACTACGCAGGAACTTCTGTTAGAAGTGTCAACCTTCAAGTAAAAGGAAGCATATTTAGTCTAAACCCAACAACCTACTAAAGAAAGCTTCCGAATAGTTTCCAAAATAAATTAGTCGAAATTACAATTTTATAAGTTTTTCAAAGTGCTAAGGTTGTACGTTGTTTCAAACTTACCCAACTCTTACAATTTGCAAAGCATCAACTAACTTATCAAATCTTTAAGTATTAAACTATCAATCTTACAAACCTACTAATTTTTTAAGAGCGTATAGGTTAAAACGCAAGCGGATTACAAAAGGGCTAGTATTTTCAAACTTGGTCACAATACCTATCAAACTTTCTACAAAATACAACTTTATAGTGACGAACTTGCCAAACTTTCGTAGTTGGAAACTTACCAATTTCCATATCTAACCAAACTAGTGGGTTTACATAATAGACAAACGGGTCAACTTACATAATTGCCCACACTATAGGAGTCACACCCTTTCAAGAGGGCGTTCCACGTCTACAATTATACCAATAACGCCACAATTAGTTTCTTTTCGTTATGGCCTCCTAAATTCCAAACTTTTAAAAGAAATTCTATGTAAATTTTGGCAGCATAACCCCTGAATTTAGGCCCTCCTGGGATCCATCATGGACCCCTTTTAATAACAACAACGTCAACAACAATTTCAATACCACAAAGAGCCAATTTGGACTCCGAAACTTCAACTACTCGCTAATGAAATTCAATTCACCCTCAAACTAAAAAACAGGGCTAGTAGCATAAAATATACATATTTAACATGCTCAAATACCCATACAAGCTTCAAAAGTCTAACAAAAACCTTCTAGCGACTAACGAAACGTAAAATGCTAAAATGCTCATTTTTCATTTTTATTCACTCAAACGCATTTCAAACAACAAAATCGCATTTGCCTTGATATGACCCAATTTGAACTTAATATCTCATAAACTCAAAACTCAATCATTCAAGCAAATTTTCTTAGTTATTCTACACATTTAACAATCCTTAAACCATTTAGAATCTTCAATTTGACTCACAAGAAGAGAAAATTTACTTACCTCCAAAATTTCTTCACAAGTTCAAAACTTCAATTCGGACTTTCCAAGCGTTTTCTTGCAAAACCAAAGCTACTACGATGTTTAGGAGACTTAATAGCCTAGGCTTGAAGCATCAAATAGTTGAAAAATCAAAAAAATGCGAATTATTTTGGTAGGTACTATTCATGGCAGTAACCTGGAAAAGAGATGAAGTTTCCAAATTTTTTTTTAGTCTTTTTCATGCTCTTTAAATGAATGAAATTTTTCCCTTGTAATGTATGTATGTATATATATAGAGATGGTCAAACCACTTAAAGACACATTAATATCTTGGTCAAATACTACTTGGACCAACCACAACATAACAAATTCCACTCCTTCTTGAAAATTATATAATTCTTGTAAGAATATACCACACTTGTCCAAGTCTCATGTTTTTTTTCTTTTAAAAAAAAACCTTGACTCGTAAATTCTGAATTTTCCAACTATTGTAATATTGATTCCAAACTTCGTAATTGGCCCAACATACCAAAGTACGGGTTCTAACATCCTTCCCCCCTTAAGAACGTTCGTCCTCGAACGTTATATGAACCAAGTGAGTATTTATTTTCATACCTAGCATTCAACAACAGTAACTTAAATATCATACTTCACATTTAACAAAAGGAGTTATCCTGGGAACTAAAATTGAACTAATAAATTTTTTTTTGACCATCAACCTCAGCATAACAAAGGATTAGCCAATGCATATCCCAAATTTGTCATCTCTAACTTTATCCCGTTAGCTTGAATGCAGCGATCACAAATAAGTACTGGCGATTCTTGTAAACCTTTCTGACAACTAGATTTACCTATTCGTGTCATCACCTTATAGAGCTCTATTGGTCAGACTCTTCATCATCTGAACAAGCAACCAACGGAGAAATGTACAATAAAATAGAACTAGGATCAACCAACACATACATAGCTTGTGAACAGATAAATAATATACCTATAACAATATTAGGTGAGGCCTCCTGGTCCTGCCGGCTGGATAAAGCATAGTTACGGTCCGCAGGACCGTTAGAACCGAAAGCTCCACCATGTTCCCTACCAAGTCCTGCTATCGATGGAGTACTTCGTCCCGTAGGAAGCATAGCAACTAAAGTAGCAGAAGAAGCTCTGACTACACCTGAGGTCTGAGCCGACTCCCCTACGCCAACCTCCTCGCCCTGCAGGGCGCATAGCAACAGAAGCAGCAGAAGAAGCTCCTGCTGCGCCTGAAGTCTGGCCTGACCTTTCTGCACCAACTTTATCTGGGCAATCTCGCATCCGGTGGCCCTGACGGCCACATATAAAACAGGCACCTGTAGAATGAAAGAACTCCCCCAGGTGCCGTTTCTTGCATAGTGGACATAGGGGCATGAAAAATCGTGGCTGGCTGCTAGGGTCTGGTCCTGGCCCTGACTGGCTAGTGCCAGCAGGTCTCCTGCTGGAGGTCTGCGAAGGTGTACTCCTTGCCGGTCGAGAAAAATGACCACTCTACTGCTGCTCCTAAAACTGTTCACCCCGATGTTCTGCAATAGAACCGGCCAACCTAGCCCTCTTTGCCTACCCTCTGTCCTCTGTCCTTTCTATCTGACACCCTTGGCGATGGCCTTCCATCCCCTGGGCCTGCGTCTGAATACGAGCAATGTCTACCCTAGGGTAAACCGCCATCACTAGGCAACTGTCAACATAATATGAATCCAGCCTCATAATGTAACGATGAATCCTATTAGACATGCAGGAAACATGGGTCAGTACATAACGAGCCAAAGAATCAAATTCCAGATTATACTCTCAAACTGACCGACCTCGTTGCCTTAACATCAAGAACCTGTCTTCCCTGGCACGTTGAATTTCAGGAGGTAGAAAATGGGCTAGAAACACCTCTAAAAATTTACTCCAATCTGTAGGCGGGGCACCTTTACCCCTGGATAATAACCCCGCCTCATACCAGTTGGCTGCAACATCCTGTAATCTATAAGCTGCCAATTCCACCGATTCAGTATCAGATGCTCCAACTACCCTTAGGGTCCCAACAACCTACTAAGGAAATCTATAAGCTGCCAATTCCACCGATTCAGTATCAGATGCTCCAACTACCCTTAGGGTCTACTGCACCTGTCGTACGAACTCCTTGGGGTCTTCAGAGGTTTTAGACCCGGAAAATACAGGGGGTCCAAAAGCTAGAAAATATCTGACCTGTGTACTGTCTCGTCGGGCTACCCAACTACTCCCAACCTCTTGCAGATAGACCTGGTGCACTACTACCTGGGTCAATAACTGAACAACTTCACACACTTCCCCCATCTCTACAACTGACTGAGGAGCCGAAGGTGCTGGCCCTGTAGTCTCAGGAGTGGGTAGAGAGACTGAACTTGCTGTAGGGGGTACCTCTTCTGGTTCGGGCTGCACACGAGCCCTAGCAACTCCTTGATCTCGTCGGGCCCCACCTACTACTGGAGGCCTGCCTCTATGGCCAGCATATGCTCTCTTTGGCGGCATATTTGAAATCACATACTTTTATGTCAGGGTAGGACCAATCCTACTAACACCTATCTAACGCACGATCTAGGATCAAACAGAAAATGACGTCCTAGTTATCCTGTAGCCTCCTGTTTATAGATGTGGTGCACGACACACCAATAAACAAGACTCTACTGGACAAGGTCTGTGGACACTCCGAGGACTAACTGCTCTGATACCACTTCTGTCATGATCCAACCTATGGGCAATGACTAGCACCCATTTGAGGCGCCCGAATCATATTATCAAACTAAACTCAAAGTATAGTTACTATTCATTTTAGAAAAATTTTGATAGAGTTTTCTCTGTTTTACTGACTAGTCACCTGAAACAGAAGATTACTAGCGAACCAACTAGACAGTCAATAGATATAAGTATGTATACGCGGGCCGACAAGGTCACTGCTGCGGTACAACATATGAATAGAATATCTAAATTGGTGGCTAAGTCACATATATAAAGACTTTCTAATAGGTCCCATACTCACAAACTGTCCACAGACCTCTAAAACAGACAAACAGAATCATAAGACGGGGCAAGGTCCCCGTCATACCCAAACTAAATGCAATACAAAATAAGTATACCAAAAGTGGCTCTGAAGCAAAGGAGCTCTCCAGACTGCTAACAGAGGTCCTAAGCTGGTGACCCGCTATCCTGATCGTCTGTACCTGCGGGCATGAAATGCAGCACCCGCATAACAGGAGTCAGTACGAGGTACGTACTGAATATGCAAAGCAGAAAGTACCAATACAAATGAGAGAAATCATACAACTCGAGGTATATAAGTCAAACCTGTAGGCAAGCATCAAAAGAAATTCTTTATTTCAAAGTATCGAACTAACACATAGCGGACAGAAATGATGGCGACCTCCGAACTCGTGCCATACCAACGTCTTACACCAGAATATTCAAATCTCCAAGTCTCCAACACAAACCCCAAATGTAACTGAGGTGAGTCGGGGCGAGCGAGGCCCAGCACCCACGTCATAATATAGGTGAGCCGAGGCGAGCGAGGCCCAGCGCTTACATATCATAAAACATAGCAGATATCATGCCAACAAGTAAGCCGAGGCGAGCGGGGCCCAGTGCTCACGTGCACCGGGGTGAATGAGGCCCAATACTCACACGTCGTAATGTCAATAATCCCATCCCCAGACTTAGCAAAGCCAGTCCCTGGGCAAACTGACCCGGCGTATCCAGCCTCCTTTGAAATATATATATATATATATATATAGTTACATAATATCATTCGTATGAGAATAACCGGCCCGGGAACCAGTGAACGAAGTCGTAGTAGGCACAAATAGAGCCGTGAGGATTACATGGACAAATTTTACTTGACAAGTTCCAAAAATCCATTTATATGCTCACAGCTGAAAATAAAGCGAGAGCTGTGAGGATTACATGGACAAAATTTACTTGACAAGTTCAAAAAATACAGTTATATGCTCACAGCTGAAAATAAAGCGCGGTTATGGCAAATTATTCCCATTAAAATCCAACATATTATTTATCAAAATTCTAACCAAATAGTAAACTGTTTATATCCACAATTAACATCTTACTTTCCTTATTATATTTTTTAAAAATTCCAAGATAATGATAATTTACCCACGTTCAAAAGTAATACATATTATTTCAAACTTGACAATTCTTCACAAGTTGCAATTCTTACCGAACTTAAAATATTCCACTTATTTATTTTTTTGTTAAAACTATAGATATCAAAGTGTTAGTTTTCAAACTCATACTAACTGTGTAAATTCAAAGGTGTAAACACTATGCAGGAACTTCTTTTAGAAGTGTCAACCTTCAAGTAAAAGGAAGCATATTTAGTCTAAACCCAACAACCTACTAAGGAAGGCTTCCAAATAGTTTCCAAAATAAATTCGTCAAAATTATAATTTTATGAGTTTTTCAAAGTGCTAAGGTTGTACGTTGTTTCAAACATACCCAACTCTTACAATTTGCAAAGCATCAACAAACTTATCAAATCTTTAAGTATTAAACTGTCAATCTTACAAACCTACCAAATTTTTAAGAGCATATAGGTTAAAACGCAAGCGGATTACCAAAGGGCTAGTATTTTCAAACTTGGTAAAAATACCTATCAAACTTTCTATGAAATACGACTTTATAGTGACGAACTTGCCAAACTTTTGTAGTTGCAAACTTACCAATTTCCATATCTAACCAAACTAGTGGGTTTACATAATAGACAAATGGGTCAACCTACATAATTGCCCAGCTTAGCACACAATAGGAGTCACACCCTTTCAAGGAACAAACTTGAGTTCATAGGACCTATATTTGAATAGTTTCTTTAAACTTGTTAGGAGGGCACAAATGCACACTCTAAATCCAAATTGGACGCATAAGGAGTTTTTCAAACATTACCATACTCGAAGTTTTCAAAATAATCATGCTGAGAGAGGGAAAACTTTACATACCTTATGCACTTCACGAAGTCACTTCCATCTTCAAGTAAGTCCAATTCATGCCCCCGGGCATTCCACGTCTACAATTATACCAATAACGCCACAATTAGTTTCTTTTCATTACGGCATCCTAAATTCCTAACTTTTAAAAAAAATCCTACGAAAATTTTGGCAGCATAACCCCTAAATTTAGTCCCTCCCGGGATCCATCATGGACCCTTTTTAATAACAACAACATCAACAACAATTTCAATACCACAAAGAGCCAATTTGGACTCTGAAACTTCAACAACTCGCTAATGAACTTCGATTCACCCTCAAACTGAAAACCAGGGCTAGTAGCATAAAATATACATATTCAACATACTCAAATACCCATACAAGCTTCAAAAGTCTAACAAAAACCTTCTAGCGACTAACGAAACGTAAAATGCTAAAATTCTCATTTTTCATTTTTATTCACTCAAAGGCATTTCAAACAACAAAATCGCATTTGCCTTGATATGACCCAATTTGAACTTGATATCTCACAAACTCAAAACTCAATCATTCGAGTAAATTTTCTTGGTTATTCTACTCATTTAACAATCCTTAAACTATTTAGAAGCTTCAATTTAACTCACAAGAAGAGAAAATTCACTTACCTCTAAAATTTTTTCACAAGTTCAAAACTTTGATTCGGACATTCCAAGCGTTTTGTTGCAAAACCAAAGCTACTACGATGTTTAGAAGAATTATTTTGGTAGGTACTGTTCACGGCAGTAACCTGGAAAGGAGATGAAGTTTCCAAATTTTTTTCCAAGTCTTTTTCTTGCTCTTTAAATGAATGAAATGTTTCCCTTGTAATGTATGTATGTATATATATAGAGATGGTCAAACAACTTAAAGACACATTAAATTCTTGGTCAAATACTACTTGGACCAACCACAACATAACAAATTCCACTCCTTCTAGAAAATTATATAATTCTTGTAAAAATATACCACACTTGTCCAATTCTCATGTTTTTTTTTCTTTTAAAAAAAACCTTGACTCGTAAATTCTAAATTTTCCAACTATTATAATATTGATTCCAAACTTTGCAATTGGCCTAACGTTCCAAAGTACGGGTTCTAACAATATACTCTTACCTACATGATCTTGCCATATAGGGATCGAGGGTATTGTCCATCCATCATACGACGCCTAGCTCAGATCTCA
>DF364514.1:628-29771 GCA_000787875.1 Solanum virginianum | reverse complement strand
ACTAGGTATATGCACTTTGAGTTTGTGGTTATGTCCTTTGGGTTGACCAATGCACCGACTATATTTATGGATCTCATGAATAGGGTCTTCAAACCCTACCATGATATGTTTGGGTGATCTTTATTGATGATATATTGATTTATTCCCAGAGTGAGGAAGAGCATGGGAATCACTTGAGGGTGGTGTTACAAATCTTGAGAGATGAGAGGTTATTTGCTAAATATAAAAAAATATGAATTTTGTTTGAAAGAGGTTGCTTTTCTAGGGCTTGTGGTATCGGGTGATGGTATTAAGGTTGATCCTAAGAAGATGGAGGTGATAAAAAATTGGCCTAGATCCTTGAAACCATAAAATATTATGAGTTTCTTGGTTTTAGCGAGTTACTACCAGAGGTTTGTGAATGGCTTTTCTTCTATTGCTTCTCCTATGACAAAGTTGACCCGACAGAAGGCAAAATTTGTGTGGACCAACTACAAGAGTCTCCAATATGTGTTCACCCAAAAAGATTTTAACTTGAGACAAAGGAGGTGGTTAGAGCTCCTTAAAGATTATGAAATTAGTATACATTATCATCTTAGCAAAGCTAATATTGTGGCTGATACTCTAAGTAGAATGTCCATGGGTAGTCTAGCTCATATTGAGGATGGTGGCAAAGAGGTGGCTAGAGAAATTCACCGGTTGGCTAGGTTGGGGGTTGGGTTGGATGAGGTTGAAAATGGTGGTATAGTATTTTTTGATGGTTCTAAATCTTCTATGATTGAGGAAGTATAGTCAAAACAAGATCTTGACCCCGCCTTGCTAGAGTTGAAGACCTTGGTGAGGGATGGTAAAGTGGGATTTAGTATAGTCAAAACAAGATCTTGACCCCGCCTTGCTAGAGTTGAAGACCTTGGTGAGGGATGGTAAAGTGGAGGTTTTCTCCCAAGGGGGACATAGTGCCCTTAGGTACCAAGGTAGGTTGTGTGTTCCTAATGTTGATGACTTAAGGGAGTTGATCTTGAAGAAGGCTCATAATTCATCCCATTCCATTCCCCTTGGTTCTACAAAGATGTATAGAGACTTGGGGAAGGTATATTGGTGGGGTAATATGAAGAAAGATATTACCAAATACGTATCCGGATGTCACAATTGCCAACAAGTGAAAGCTAAACATCAAAGGTCGGGTGGTCTAGCCCAAGACGTAGAAATTCCTACTTGGAAGTGGGAAGAGATCAACATGGATTTTGTGGTTAGGTTTCCTAAGACTCGAAAACACTTTGACTCTATTTGGCTTGTGGTGCATAAAATGACAAAGTGGGCTCACTTTCTACCGAACACTTATGGTACCGAAGATTATGCCATGTTATACATACAAGAGTTGGTTAGATTGCATGGGATGCCCTTCTCTATCATTTTGAATTGCGATGATCAATTCACTTCTCACTTTCGGAGGCCCTTAAAAGAGGTCTTGGTACCAAGGTTAAGCTTAGCATGCCTTTTCACCCTCAAATGGATGGCCAAGCTGAGAGGACTATCTAAATCTTGAGGATATGCTTATAGCTTATGTTTTGTAGTGTAAGGGTAGTTGGGATGAACAACTTCCACTCATTGAGTTTGCTTACAAAAATAGCTACCACTCAAGCATTGGCATAGATCCCTTTGAAGCTTTATATGGTAGGCATTGTAGATCCCCAGTTGGGTGGTCTGATATAGGGGAAATGGCTTTGCTAGGTCCGGATTTGGTTATCGAAGCTTTGGAGAAGGTGAGGTTAATAAGGGAGAGGTTAAAGACAACCCAAAGTAGACTAAAGTCCTACTCCAATATGAGAAGAAGAGATTTGAGTTTAAGATTGGTTATTTGGTTTATTTAAAAGTCTCACCCATGAAGGGTATGGTTCAGTTGACAAGAAAGGAAAATTGAGCCCAAGGTTTATGGGTCCTCATAGAGTTTGAAGGTGGATCGGTAAAGATGCATATGAGTTGGAGTTGCCTATGGAGATGAATATGGTTCATCCGATCTTCCATGTGTCCATGTTGAGAAAGTGTGTGGGTGACCCAAGTGCTATAGTGACCTTGGAAATTATGGGTGTTGTAGAAGATAATTTGACCTATGAGGAGGTCCTGGTGGAGATTTTTGATAGACAAGTGAAGAGATCTAGAAAAAATGATATAGTATTAGTCAAGGTCCTCTGAATGAATTAACAAGTTGAAAATGACACATGGGAAGACGAAGAGGACATCAAAAAATGATACTCATACCTTTTTCGCTATACTCAAGCCGAACATAATAACATAAGTCCCCTATATGATTTCAAGTCTTAAGTTTCAGCTCTCATGTCATTTTTCATGCATTCATGTTCTATAGTAACAATTTCATGGTGATTTTGACTTTCGTGTTAAGATTTTTGAAAAATGATGTTGAAATGCATTTTTTGGATTTATGTCAGGATGAAATCTTCATAATTACTTCTCTTACACATGTTTCTTTGACATTCGGGGATGAATGTTCCCAAGGGAGATATTGACATGCCTCACATATGCTTTGAAAATCCCCATAATCGTAATTTTCATGTTCCTAGGCTTGGGTCGTGACATAAGTTGTACACTCATCACCTTGCTTTCTTCTCCTTGTCTTGGTGAGGACTTCTCTTGCCTTAGAAAATTAAGAGAATTTTGAGTGAGGAGTGAATCAGACTTCATAATCTCGATCAGGCGACAAAATTAACTAGAAATGGGGATAACACAGATTTTTTCATGACCTATAGCAAAAAATAATTTTTGCAATCCAGTGTTTGTTCGCGCCCTGGCCACGATGCACCAGGGGTGCAAACTAGTGTAAATATTGCTCCGAATCTGGTCCACATGTATTATTTTCCTTGGTTTTTTTATTTTGGCCAAGGGCATTGGGGTCATAGCCCCATGCCCACTTCAACTCTATCACTCACAAAACCCTCTCTCAAACCTCTCTAAGACTCTATTAATTCTCTCATGCAAGTCTAAGGATTTCAAGTCAATTTCGGGACTTAAGGACTCATTTCAAGCTCTAAGTCTACTTCAAGTTCACCTCAAAGAATTCAAGGTTTAAGGTATGTGGGTCTTCATCTATGGGTCTTTTCACCCATGGAGCCCAACCTTCCCTTTTTATGGAAATTGCATATTTTTAAGTTGTGTTACCTATGGGTATCTTTTATTATGGATTATGAATATAAATTATGTTGGGGTTTTATGAAGTATTGACTGATTATGCATGATTGTCTATATCAAGTTTACTTATATCTATTGAGACTATGCATGTTTTGAACTATGAAACTATGTATTATCATGAGTTTTTGTGATGGATTTCAAGGTACCCTATATGAGGGTTTTATTACATATTGGTGGGTTAAATTGCATTGAGTTTACTCATATTATTTCACTCTTCAACTGCATGATTTTGAACGAGTATCATGAACCCACCATGTGTTTGACAAAATGATATGACGAGAATTCTCAAGTTATTAATGATCTATTACATGATTTACAAGTCAATTGACTTTATGATGATTAAGGGTTTCAAGCATGTCTTGAATTCATGAAAAGTATCTATGATGTTGCAAGTATCAAGTTAAGCCCTACTTCAAGATTTTTACCTCTTGTGAGCCATTCATGTTAAAGCAAGGGATCATGTATGATTATTATTTACTCTCATGTTCAAGTTAGGCTCACTATTAGAGGCTAAGCATGTTTATGAGCTACTAAAGTCATGTTATCATTTCTCTTAGAAGTTATTCATGTTATGGTTAAAGTATGATTATTTCAAGTATTCCATAGGATTTGACTTAGCACCGATTGAGATTTAAGATGGGGGATCGACTCAAAGGGGTCCTTATATAAAGTCTTAGTATCTAAACTATGTGCCACTATAGAATTATACATGATCTCTCTTATGGATCGGATCCATCTCGTTATACCACACCTTGTCGAGGGGGTGACATGCCTTGATAACCTTGAGAAGGGGGTGTCATGCCTCGAATTATTCATTGTATGGTTTCCCATGGCAAGTATATCAGACTTTGTTAAGGGGGTGATATCCCTTGATCACCTTGTCGAGCGGGTGACATGCCTCGATCACCTTACCAAGAGGGTGACATACCTTGGATTCCAAGTAGTACCTCGCTTGGTCTGTGTCGGTTAAGGTCTTTTCCCACAAATATATTATGTACTATGCAATTTGAATGTTTTACAAGAATGTTTTGCTACAAGCATTAATCATTCATGCCATGTTGAGATTATATATCTGTTGTATGATTGTGCATTTTGAATATATTGGCTTATGTCTTTGATGTATTGCATCCCACATACTTAGTACATTCAAACATACTAATGCATACTCTATGCCTACATGACATCACCATGTAGGAACTGGAGCTCCTTTTGATCATTCTCTTCCACGTGGCTAGTTCGATTCTCGGAGAAAGCTTTGGTGAGTCTTCAATTTCGAGGACAATATCTATTTACTTCATGTTATGTTCAGACTCCTTCTTATGTTGAATACTTATTATTATGAGGGTGAGCCCGGGAATTTTCTTGGCCCCCGCTCCATTCCAAGTTAGAGTTGTTGTTGGATACTATGAAGAATTTATGCTATGAGCTTGACTCTTTTATGCTTTTGTGATTATCAAAGACTTTCTTTAGTCCCGCTTCCCTTTAATTTTATCTCTTGGGGATGATTTTTTGCTTCTATAACCAAAGATATGTGAATGATATGCTAAGAGACTTGTTTGGGGCCCTTCATGTTCCTAGGCTTGGGTCGTGACATAAGTTGTACACTCATCACCTTGCTTTCTTCTCCTTGTCTTGGTGAGGACTTCTCTTGCCTTAGAAAATTAAGAGAATTTTGAGTGAGGAGTGAATAAGAGTGAGAGTTAGGGTTGAGAACTTCTATGGGTAGATTTAGGCTCCAAAATGACGTAGTATTGAATTTAAGAGAAGGAGAAAGGTCAAAAATGCCCTTCATTAAAACTATCAAAACCTAAACCACAACCTCAATCTCGGGGTTGTAGATGGGACCACAAGTCATAACCACAGGGTTTCATCCTAGTTACATTCTGGGCTTCTGAAACTGCCTCGAAGCTCAGTCGATGAGTCTCCTTATAACTTGTAAAAGGATTTACAGGTCTTAGACCTCTTTTGTAGAACTCGTACATACTTAGAAAGTTTTTCCAATTCAAGACTCCATCTACTAGATCATTCTACAACATGTAAATAGAATTACGACTCATCTTGTTTGTTCATAGATCAATATTCAAAAATCAAAATTTTACTAACCTTGACCCCAATCCACAAACCCCCTTTTCACGGTCCGTAGTTCTTTTTATGGATCATAACACTACAAGAAAAAGGACTTTTAACAATCATTTCTTGATGAAGGAAAATGAATTTAGTCCTTATAGATACACTTATAATGATCAACTTATTTTCCAGTCATTAAAGGCAAATTTTAATCCAATATTAACGAGGGGATAAGATTTTATCGTTAAAAAGCATAACATCCCACCATTAAAACGTATTAGTTAGTGTAAAAATATATTTTTATTAATATGAGTACGAAGAGATTAGACAAAATCATGTTATAAGTATAACAAGTGATGTTTTGTCAATCATTCCATCATCCTGATAAGAATTCTCTATCATTTATAATTCTGCTTATTTTATAAAAGAAAGTTTAATAAAAAGAAAAGATATTAATGTATTATTTTCTAATAACTTTATCCATCATTCTTATTATAGTCAATTATATAAAATTTTGAAATATTATAATAAAATCATTTAGTTACAATCTTTTTAGCCCAATTTTTTAACTTAAATATTTTATTGATATAGTTTTTGTATATGTTTTTATTTTGAGAGACAATTTATTCATCTTTACTTGACTTTTTTAAAGATGTAAATTAAATATTTTAATGCGATAGTTTTTGTATATGTTTTTATTTTGAGAGACAATTTATTCATCTTTACTTGACTTTTTTAAAGATGTAAAATGAAATAGGTCAAAAAAAATTGTAATGAAACAAAAAATTAAAAATAGAAGTACCAATATTAAATATATAATTATGAGCATATGAGATTAATTTAAGGTAGAAAAGTTATATAAATTTGGCAGTAAGTAATTTTCTCAAGAGGATAGATGTTTCTCCACTTGAAAATTACCTCAATCAATAGACTTAAGGATTAGTATTCAGTAATAATGTTTCTTCTATGTCATGATCCAAGCCTAGGGCCTAGACCTGACACGGTAAATGGGAACCTGAAGGGACCCAAAACAAGCCTCTTTGCATATCATTTACACATCCTTGGTCATGAAAGCAATTAAACAACAACATGAGAGTATAAATAAGGATGAAGGGACGAAGGGAAGTTTTGATAGCATAAAACATGGTAGAGTCAAAGCTCAAAGCATAAGTACATCAATTGTTCCAACAATACCTCTAAACATAGATTTGAGCGGGGGTCAAAACACCTTCTGAGCTCACCCTCATATTATCAAGAGTTCAACATAAAGAGTAAAAAAAGCAAGAGTAGCATAGCTAGTATCCCCAAACTTGAGGACTACCAAAGCTTATCTTCAAAGCGCCAAAACTAGCCACGTGGAAGATGACTGTGAGGAGCTTTGGTTCCTACATGGTAACAGCATATAGGTAGAGAGTATGCATTAGTACGTTCGAGTGTACTAAGTATGTAGGATGCGACGCAATAAGCAATCGACAACATAATCAAAATGCATAAGCATAAGCAAGAGATAATATAATATCAATATGGCATGCATGATCAATGCTTGAAGTAAAACATGCTTAGTCATAATCAAGGAACGTAAACTCAATGTGGATTATATGTATTCTCGAACCTCACACAAACATGTTTGAGATGGGCCACATAGCCACCCACTCACCTTACGGTATAACCTTTTCGGAGAGTGTTACCAATACCCCTACCTTAGACATAGTCTTTTTGGTAGGTAGTATAAGATGTCCCTTATGTTACGATATAATCTTTTAGGTAGGAGCCATAAATTATTCTACCTTACGATATAACCTTTTCGGTAGGAACCATGAACTGTACCTTATAGCATGGCCTTTTCTGTAGGTGTTATAGGATGTCCTTACCTTACGATATAATCTTTTTGGTAGGAGCCATGAGTCATTCTACCTTATAGCATAGCCTTTTCTGTAGATCTCATAGAATATCCATACCTTACGATATAATCTTTTTGGTAGGAGCCATGAGTCATTCTACCTTATAGCATAGCCTTTTCTGTAGATCTCATAGAATATCCATACCTTACGATATAATCTTTTCGGTAAGAGTCATGATAATAGCTCATCAAACCATCACATTCAAGTATCAAGAAAGAACTTCTCATTTTTCTAAGAACACAACAAACATGGGAACCCAACAATTCACTTGCAATGTCGTAAGTACTTTACATGAATTTAATACCCATATATACAATCCCTTAACTATCATAAAGTCACTTGACTTGTAAGCTATACTCAAGAATCCCTAACCGGACAATTTATCAAACACTTGGCAGGTGTCTAATGCTAGTTAAAAATCATACAATTTAAGAGTAAAATCATGTGAGAAAACTCAAGGTAAATCAACCCACCAACACTTGGTATTACCCTCATGCAAGATAACTTGAAACCCTTCCTCCAATCTCATCATAGATCATAGATTCATAGCTCAAAATATGCATAAATAGATAATATTTTATGAAACCCCAACATAGTTTATAATCAAATTTCATAATAAGAGATACCCATTGATAATCCAACCTAAAAACATGCAATTTACATAAAAAAGGAAGGTTGGGAACCATGGGAGAAAGGACCCAATGGTTGAAACCCACATATCTTAAATTTGGAGATTTCCTTGATGTAGATTTGAATGAGAACTTGAAGCTTGAATGAAATTCTTGAGAACCAAAATTAAGTTTGGAACACTTGAATTTGGATGAAATATTTGGCTAAGTGTTAGAGAGGGTTTTGAGTGTGTCTTGAGTGATATAGGGTTGAAAAATGACTAATTATAGGTGTTGTTACCCATATGAGGGCATAGCCGCAAGGCCCCAAAGCCTTTGGCCGAAACTGAAAAACTACCAATAAAAATACATGTCTTTGCGACCCTGGCGCGTCGCTCCTCAGGCGCGGTTCGTCTCTGAAATTTTATTTTTTTTGGAAAATGAAATTTTACTGTGGTTACGCTGAAATCGAGGTTATACCCATCTCCCACTCAATTTTTCCCCCTGATCATGAATATGAAGTTAGATTTTCGATATCACTCACGGATTTAAGATATATGGAAATTACGATTATGGGCATTTTCGAGGCACATTTTCGAGAACTTTTTGGGGCTTTTCATCCTAATAAAAAAATATATATTGTGTTGATTCTTTTATTATTTGTTGTGAAACTAATAGGTGTATACAAAGAAAAATCATTCGTTTGAGCTAGACAAGTATAAAGTCAACTTTGACAAATAGAAAATTTTAAAACCTTAACATGACATATAATCAACTACTAAGTAATTAATAAATCATGATTTTTTATATTATTTAAAATTTAAGATGATATAATAGATTTGTATCTCATAATAATTTTAATGATAATGAATTATTTGTATTAGGTGAATACCATTAGTATAAAAAGAGAAACTAAAAGAAGTTGGGTTTTATCCATGAAGCAATGTGCAAACAGTCAATAACTTAAGGTGCAAAATACAAAATAAACAACTTTATGTCTAGAACTAGAAAGCCCAACTTTCTTTTTATTTGGTTGTGAAAATAGAAACAAATTTTATATTTCATTATGGTTAGTCCTTTATTTTGCAGAAAAGAAAAAAGAAGATAACAGTTATTAGGAGTGTTATTAATAACCACACATGAAGTTTTTTATACTTGTCTTTTAACAGATCATGTAGTTTGAAGAACTCATCCTTAGAGAAAGTGTAAAGAAGTATAAGCAATGAAAAATGATGAAGCACAGGAAGAATGCATTTTATATTTCAAAAATTGTTTAAAGATATTCTAGTTTTTCTTTTACTGGGAGTTAAAAAATATAATATCATACAATTTGTATATCAATATTTTTGTAACATTACACAATATCATTCTTTATAGTTAACCACAAAATTTTATATGACTATAATCAATTTGTATGTTTTCGTATGTGCAAGTATTTGTATGCGTGTGTGTGTGTCTATATATATGCACTTTTGTTGATTTGATTTGTGGTTATAATTAAGGTTTTAATAACTAGAATTGAAGGGGAGCCTTAGAGTAAATGGTAAAGTTATTGTCATGTAACCAGAAGGTCATGGATTAAAATATTGGTAACATCCTTGTCACTACCCAAGCCTAGGGCCTAGACGTGACCGACGGATGGGGAACCCGAAAGAACCCCAAACAAGCATCATAGCATATCATTACACATCCTTGGTCCATGAAGCAATATAGAACAACATAAGAAATAATAATAAGGGGAAATTGGGATTAAGGGAAAAGGACTTAAATTAAAATAGCTTGAATATCATCAGTGAGTCAAAGCTTAAGCATAATACACATCTTATCCAACAACACCTCTACCATAGAACTTAGCAGGGGTCAAGACAAGCAACTAGGATCACCCTCATTGTCAAATCATACAAAAGGAAAAATAGTCTTTAATACATAGCATAGGAATGTAGACCAATGTCCCCGGAATGGATGACTCACCAAATAGCTTGAATGGATACCACTACCCACGTGGAGGAGGATGATGACCAAATGGAGCTCTGGTACCAACATGGTAACATCATGTAGGCATAGATTTTACGTTAGTATATTTAGATGTCCTAAGTATGTAGGATGCAATGCAACAAGAGATAGGCAACATAATCGAAATGCATAAATATAGACAATGGATAGCATATAACAATATGATATGCATGAATGGAAGCTTCTAGCAAAAATCATGCTCATATAGAGGAGAGACAATCATCATAGACCAAGCAAAGTAGTGCTTGAAATCCAAGGCATAATACCCCCTTAGTATTGGTCGAGGTAGCAACCCCTCAACATGGTTAATGGACTTCCCACCCTACATCACAGTGGTCAAGGTACTAACCCCTCAACAAGGTTAATGGACTTCATCACCCTCCATCATAGTGGTCAAGGTACTAACCCCTCAACATGGTTAATGGACTTCTCACCTTCATCATAGTGGTCAAGGTACTAAACCCTCAATATGGTTAATGGACTTCTCACCCTCAATCATAGTGGTCAAGGTGCTCACCCCTTAACATGGTTATGGTCAACATGCAATACTATACAAGCTCATAATGAAATTATCACACATACATCATTCTTTCATCATCATAAAGTCATATATATCATATGTCAAGCATTAGGCCTTCAACAATTGAAGAATCATAAACAAGAAATTTTATCAAACACTTGGCAGGTGTGTAATGGGGGTATATGACAATGCAATTTAGAGATAAAATCATGCAAGAAAACCCATTTTAAAACCATCAGTCAACACCTTGAAACACCCCATGACATTTACATCAAAACCCCTCATCAAATCTCACATTAGATCTAAGATTTAGAGCTCAAAACATGCTAAAACAACCATACTTTCATGAACTTTTACACCAAAACCCCTCATCAAATCTCACATTAGATCTAAGATTTAGAGCTCAAAACATGCTAAAACAACCATACTTTCATGAACTCAAATTATTGTGCAGTAAATTTCTTAATATACAAAACCCACACGTAAAATCCGTTTTAAATCATGCAATTTCAGTAGAAAGAGAGTTGAGCACCATGGGTGAAAGGACCCAATGGTTGAAACCCACATACCTTAGCTTTGGAGAAGTTCCTAATGAAGATTGAAAATGGAGGCTTGAAGCTTAAAGAAAATCCTTAGATTCGGAAGAGATTTGGACACTTCATTTTGGAGTAAAATATTAGTATAATGGTTTGAGAGAGTATTTTATCAGTATATTGAAGAACTTAAGGGTTTTGGGACCTCGAATGAGTACAAAAACGTCAATTCAGAGCTTAGAAAGGGTGGGAAAGGACAAAAATAACCCTTCCTAAAAAGCTGTCTAACGGCTATTACGGGCCTTGTTATGATCCGTAGGTAGCACTACAACTCGTAAGACCATTTACATGACCCCTAGGATTAATTACTAAGTCTCTGGAAATATCTACGAGCCTGACCTTCGAGTCGCATGCCGACTTACGACTCGTTACAGTGGGCTCGTAGTGCAACTCTGCACTGGCAGTCTTCAGTAAAATGGCCATAACTTTTGACTCCGAACTTTAAATAAGGTGAAACAAAGTTCATTGGAAAGATAACTCAAAAGGATTTCATTTGACATGTTTAAGGACACCCAGTTCCAAGTGTGCTAAAATTTATGCTAGTTTAAAGTTGACCCTTGCATGAATCATCACCCAAAGCTCAACTCTTAGGGAAGTCTTGAATTCGTTTAGATACTAGGAGTCTCCCATGAACCTAATACAACCATACCCTAACCAAATGAGGCTTGAAACATGGATACAAGAGCATGGAGCTACGAGATGTCACAATATCTCCCCCTTGGGAATATTCATCCTCGAATGTGGAAGAACAAGGCTTGAAACGCTTGAATTAGAACATGAAACTTCCAACCATAAGATCAATTGCATAACTTATTAGTTGAAAATCATAATGTAGTTAAAATTCATGTTAAAATGTATTCAAATCATTCTAAACATCATTTTCAAAATTTCAACATAAGTGTAAAATCACCATGTATTTGCCAACTTAAACATGAATGCATATGAATGACATAGGGGCTGAAACATAAGACTTTGAATTATAGAAAAGACTTGACGTGCTATCATAAGCTTGAATAGAATAAAAGAAATACAGATATTGCTTCTCCATGCCTGCACTAGCTTCCCGAGAGACACATATAAATAGATGACTCCTCCAAAAGGGACTCAGCAAACACCGCAACATTATCATTCAACTTCTCCATTCACCCATCAACACCTCCACCGGGACCTTCTCCTAAGTCAAATTATCCTCCACATCACCCAATATCTTAAGGAGTGCTATAGCACTAGAGGCACCAATACATCCCATCAATCTAGAAGCATGAATAACTTAACTAACCCAACTCTTATCCATAGGCTATCCCCAAACTTATGCAACCTTACCAACTTCCCTCCATACTCTATATGGACTCACAATCCTCAACTCAATTGGTAACCATAATTACACCTAACTTACTTGGTACCATAACCACCATTTCCCCCTTGGGAGACAACCTCCACTCTATCATCTTCTCACCCAAAACTCCCAACTCTAATAAGGCAGAAATCATGGCCTTACTTAAACTAGACCTCTTAACCTAAGAAGATTTGGAACTCTCAAGAACACTATACTACCATTCTCAACTTCCTTCAACCTAACTCCCTACCCAGTCGACAGATGGACTACACTAGTCACCTCTTTACCACCATTACCACAATGCTAGGCTATCCATAGGCACCCTACTTATAGTATCAATCACATCACTAGCCTCAATAGGGGATATAATGCACACTCATATCATAATCCTTAAGGAGTTCTAACCACCTTCTCACTATCCACAATGCACACCTATCATATTTGGCAAACAACCTCTCATCCTCCAAGACTCGCAACCCTACCCCCAAGTAATTCATAAGCTTTAAACAAATCAATACATCATCACTAGAAACCGCCATAAACATATCAAGGTGGAGTTTTAAGACCCTATTCTAGAGACCCATAAACATAGTAAATGCATAAATCAATTGAAAAACTCTACCAATACTAATAATGTTCACTTGAGGACAAAGCTCAAATCGAAGATCAACCTTACTGAAGTGACTAACCCATTGTAGTTGACCAAATAGATCAACCATCATATTACAACCTTAGGGGTTCTACACTCATTGGAAACATGCTATGCAAGTAGCCAAACCATCCCAAGACCTCCAACATATCAAGCTAAGTTCAGCTAAGATCGTAAGATAAGAACTCTATGCAATAAGAACATAGGGCAACCCTTGAAGATCAATTGAACCTTAAGACAAGAATGGACCTACCTCTTTTGCTACCACTTGATGACCTACCACTCAAAGATGGGTTCATTAGGGAGTTGGAATCTAACTCTATGGGTCTTACCATCCATGAAGACTCAATATGCATGTAACTATTCTATTCCAAGTATAACATCAAAACTACCACACCATCTCCAACAAGTCACAAGGCAAGACCTAACACAATATGAACATGGATCAACACTTATGGACTTTTTAGCAACTATATACTCAACCAAGAGATAAACACCAAAGGTCATATCACCACTCGGGACACATAAGAAGCCCACTAGCAACCCAAGGGAATAAAGAAAGAAACAACGACACTCCGGCCCCAATAATGCACACATATCTAAATCAGGGAAACTTCAACATACCGGTAGCAACATCAGACACCTCATCAACTTCTTTCCTCCGTTGAAGAGCATATAACCAATTATGCCTTGGAGCATCCCCTTGATCAACCTCACCACCTGTACCCCTTTTGCGCCTAAGAGGGCAATCTATTATCTTGTGACCGTCCTCTCCACAACCATAATAGGCATTGGTTTTCTTTGAGCATAGACTATTATGGCATTTACCACACTTTTGGCACCTAACATAAAGTACCACACTAGCACAACTTTGGAATTTTTGGAACTTTCCCTCACCGCGGGCTCTCTTGGCCTCCTTACCTTTCTTCTTCCTCAATTTTTCCTCCTCCATTTGTTTGGCATAAGTCATCAAACGGGACAAATCCATGTCACTAATCAACACAGTGGATCGACATTCCTCACTCACCAAGTCGGAGATACCCATCACAAACTTGTTCATCCTAGTCCTTAAATCGGACACCAATTGAGGAGCATATTTAGATAGTTGGTAAACTTGAGGGAATACTCCCTCACACTCAAATTGCCTTGCTTCAAGTTTATGAAATCTGCCAACTTAGCCTCCCTAAGCTCAAGAGGAAATAACTGATTAAGAAAAGCCAATTTGAACTCCTCTCAAAGCACCACATAACCATTTCCTTTCTCTCCCTTCTATTTCTCATACCATATTTGGGCGACCCCTTTGAGTTGGTATGCCGCTATCTCTACTTTATTATTTGGCCAAATACCCATGATATTCAAAAATATTTAGACCTCATCAACGAACTCTTGTGGATAATCATCCACCTTTGACCCTTGAAATACTAGAGGGTTCATCCTCATGAAGTCCCTTACCCTAGCTCCCGAGGTAGTACCATGAGGGGCTTGGGCCCCTTGGTTGACTTGGTTGGCCATAACTTGGGCAAGTATAGTGAGAGCATCCCGGAGTTCACCATTGGTAGGTTGCTCCTCGAGAGTTTGGCCCCTTCTTCCTCGAGTGTTAGGCATGATCTTGCATAGGAAGGAACAATCATTAGGGGGAAAGCTTACTACAACTCTATAGTATGACTTAGAACATGAAGAAGGGAAACATTCCATAAAACATTTCATAGCCTCCTACTCATAACTATGGTGCACAACACAACCACGAATAGTACTTTAATCGACGCGGTGTGTTGGACTCCGAGGATCTATCAACCTAGTGGTCTGATACCATCTTTGTCATGACCTAAGCCTAGGGCCTAGACGTGACTGACAAATGGGAAACCCAAAAGATCCCCAAACAAGCCTCATAGCATATTATTACATGTCCTTGGTCACGGAAGCAATATAAACCAACACAAGAAACAATAACAAGGAAAAATTGGGACTAAAGGAAAAGCACTTATATTAAAATAACTTGAATATCCTAAGTGAGTCAAAGCTCAAGCATAATACATATCTTGTCCAACAACACCTCTAATATATAACTTAGCAGGGGCCAAGACAAGTAACCGGGCTCACTCTTATAGTCACCAAGACAAGTAACCGAGCTCACCCTCATAATGAAAACATACAAAAGGAAAGATACTCTTTAATACATAGCATAGGAATGTCGACCAATATCCCCGAAATGAAGGACTCACCAAATAGCTTGAATGGATACCACTACCCACTTGGAGGAGGATGATGACCAAATAGAGCTCCGGTTCCTACATGGTAACATCATGTAGGCATAAAGTTTGAGTTAGTACTTTTAAATGTACTAAGTATGTAGGATGCAGTGCAACATGAGATATGCAGCATAATCGAAATATATAAACATAGACAATGGATAGCATATAGCAATATGATATGCATGAATGGATACTTCTAGTAAAAATCATGTTCATATAGATCATAATACATATGTAAGGAGAGACCATCATCATAGACCAAGCAAAGTAGTGATTGGAATCCAAGGCTTAACACCCCCTTAGTAGTGGTCGAGGTACCAACCCCTCAATATGGTTAATAGACTTCCCACCCTCCATCATAGTGGTCAAAGTATTAACCCCTCAACATCATTAATGGACTTCATCACCCTCCATCATAGTGGTCAAGGTACTAACCCTTCAACATGGTTAATGGACTTCTCACCATCCATCATTATGGTCAAGGTACTAACGCCTTAACATGGTTATGGTCAACATGCAATAATATAGAAGCTCATCATGAAATTATCACACATACATCATTCTTTCATTATCATAAAGTCATATATATCATATGTCAAGCATTAGGCCTTCAACAATTGAAGAATCATAATCTGGATATTTTATCAAATACTTGGTGGGTGTGTAGTGGGGGTTATATGACCATGCAATTTAGAGATAAAAGCAGGTAATAAAACCCATTGTAAAACCATCAATCAACACCTTGCAACACCCTCATGACATTCACATCAAAACCCCTCATCAAATCTCACATTAGATCTAAGATTTAGAGCTCAAAACATGCTAAAACAACCATACTTGCATGAACTTAAATCACTGTGCAGTAAATTTCTTAATCTACAAAAGCCATATGTAAAATTAACTTTAAATCATGAAATTTAATTAGAAAGAGGATTGTCTGCCATGGGAGAAAGGACCTAATGGTTGAAACACATATACCTTAGTTTCGAAGAAGTTCTTGATAAAGTTTGAAAATAGAGGCTTGAAGCTTGAAGGAAATCCTTAGATCCGGAAGAGATTTGCATACTTGATTTTGGAGTGAAATATTAGTATAATGGATTGAGAGAGTATTTTATCAAAACAATGAAGAACTTAAGGGTTTTGGGACCTTGAATGAGCATAAAAACATCAATCTAGAGCTTAGAAAGGGTGGGAAAGGACCAAAATAACCCTTCCTAAAAAGTTGTTTAACGACTATTATAGACCCCGTTACGACTTGTAGGTAGCACTACGACTCGTAGGACCTTTTACATGACCTCTAGGCTCAATTTTGAAGTCTCTGGAGATTGTTACGAGCCTGACCTATGAGTCATATCCCAACTTACAACTTGTAACAATAGGCTCGTAGTACAACTCTGCATTGGCAGTCTTTAGTAAAATGACTATAACTTTTGACTCCAAACTCTAAATGAGGTGAAATAAAGTGCATTGGAAATATAACTCAAAGGACTTTTATTTGACAATTTGTGGTCCATCTAGTTCCAACTGTACTAAAGTTATTCTAGTTTAAAGTTGACCCTTGTATGAACCATCACCCAAAACTCAACTCTTAGGGAAGTCTTGAACTCATTTAGGTACAAAGAGTCTCCTATGAACCTAATACAGCCCCACCCTATCCAAATGAGGCTTGAAACATAGATACAAGATAATGGAGTTATAGGGTGTCACAATCCTCTGGTAGAAATATAAGGTATTGCTATGTACAATAGATCCTTGAGGTCGGGCCATTCCTCGAAAGTGCATCAGGCTTGCTCTTTTTTTTTAATAACTGGAATATTAATTAGTAAAGGGAAAATCTGGTTGCTGAAAATAGGTATAATGATCAGATTTGTGTCATCGTCAAAGTATTTTCATGATCAAATTTAATTCGGTCGTTAGCTTTTAATGATGGAGCTTTTAACGATCGGAGTACAATAGATCCTTGAGGTCAGACCCTTCCCCGAAAGTACATCAGGCTTTCCCTTTTTTTTAATAACTAGAATATCAATTAGTAAAGGGAAAATATGGTTGCTAAAAATAGGTATAACGATCGGATTTTTGTCTTCCCATAGTTATACATTATGATCTATAAAGGGAAAATATGGTTGCTAAAAATAGGTATAACGATCGGATTTTTGTTGTCGTCGAGGATATTTTAATAATCAGATCAGATTCGGTCGTTAACTTTAATGATGGAGCTTTTGATGACCGATGATGACAGGATTTTAACTAGTTATTATTGACTAATAACGACTAGATTTATACTTTTAGTGAATCATTAAAGAACTATTTTCTTGTAGTGTGAACATCCTCATAAACCACCCCTACACTTAACCAATTTTTCACTTTATTGTCCCTAATCCACGAGCCTTGCTTACGACCCATAATTTGAACCATAAGTAACTAATGAGACCTGTGCATTGCCTCTAAAATATTCAAATTCACCATTTTGCACATTTTCTGATTTCCTACCTTATGAGGCTGAAACGACCCCATAAGGTGCCCGAAAATATGCCTCGAAAGTACCCAAAATCATAATTCCCATATAACTCAAAATTTGTGTGTGATATCAAAATTTGACTTTATATTCCTGATCAGGGAACAAAATTAAGGGGGAAATAGGTCTAACTATAATTTTAGAGCGACCGAATCACAATTTTACTTTTCCATGAATACAATTTCCAGTACGGGTTAGGGCCCCTGGCACAATGCACCTTGGCGCGCCCCATTGTTATTTTTGCCCAAATATTTTCAGTTTGGTCCAACGCAAGCTTCAAGTTCTCATCTCCATCTTCATCAAGGAATTCTCCAAAGTTGAGGTATATGGGTTTCAACCATTTGATTGTTTTACCTATGGTGCCCAAGCTTCCTTTTTACACTACATGCATATTTCTAAGTTGATTTACTTATGGGTTTTACTTATTATGAATTTGACTATGAACTATGTTGGAGTTTCATAAAAGTGTGATAGTTTAAGCATATTTTGAGCTATGAATCTTTTATCTATCTTGAGATTTAATGAAGGATTTTGATGTATATTGCATGAAGGTGTTACCAAGCATTGGTGAGTGGTTTTACATTGATTTTTCTTGTTCGATTTCACTCTTGAATTGCATGATTTAGTACTAGTATTACACACCCACCAAGTATTTGTTAAAATGCCTTTTTAAGGATTCTTAAAGTTTTGATGATCTATTGGTTGATTTATGAGTCAAGTGACTTTATGATGATTTCAGGATTTCTAAAGATGTGTTTAATTCATGAAAATGTTGATGATGTTGTATAGCCGGATTAAGCCTTTTTCAAAGATGCTACCTCTTGTAAGCCTTTTGATGTTTAATATAAGGGTAATTGATGATGATCTATCTTTATGTTAAAAGTAAGGCTCACCATTTGAGGTCAAGGATGTTTTAGAGATACTCATGCTCTGTCTCTATATTTATTGCAATTTATTAAAGTATGATTATTATAAGTATTTTATAGGATTAGACTTAACACCGATGGATAGAGGGTTGCTCTCTTTCCTTGAACTAAGTGCTAATATAGGAGTATATCTTTTACACTTGCTATACTAGTGGATCCATTTAGTACACTTTACCATGAAAATACCCAATCCAAAATGGGGCGGGTCACTGTAAGGTGAAGCATGGTCATAAATCCTTTCTAAAATGGGGTGGGTTCCCGTAAAGAGGTTTACTTCATCCAAAATTGGGTGGGATCCTGTAAGTTGGAGTATGGTTTACCTTGGTAAGTAGACCACCTCTTTACCAATGAGGGGTAATCATCGAGATTTTAAGTTATAGCTCACTTAGTCTTATTCTATGTCGGTTAAGGTTTCTTCCCATAGTTATACATTATGATCTATACAAATTTAATGATTTGTAAAACATGATTTACGTAAGCATTGATCATACATGCCATATCGCTATTATGCTATCTTGCTTATTATTATGGATTTTGACTGTGTTGCTAATCTCTTGTTGCATTGCTTCCTACATACTTAGTATATTCAAACGTACTAATGCATACTCTATACCTACATGATGTTACCATGTAGGAAGCGGACTTGATCATCATCGTCCTCCACATGGCTAGTAATATCTATTCAAGCAAGTTGGTGAGTCCTTAATTCTGAGGACATATTTCTCTTGATTTATGCTATGTATTGATTCTTCTTATGTTGGGAACTTATGACTATGAGGGTGATCCCAGTTGCTTGTCTTGGCCCCCGCTAAATTCTATATCTAGAGGTGTTGGACAAGTTATATATTATGCTTGAGTTTTGACTCATTTATGTATTTAAGTATTAAACTCTCTCCCTTAGTCCTAATTTCCCTTGTTTATATTTTCTTTTATTGTTTATTCTTGCTTTTGCAACAAAGGATGTATGTATGATATGCTAAGAGAGTTGTTTGGGTCCCTTCGGGTTCCCCATTTGTCGTGTCACGTCTAGGTCCTAGTTTGGGTCATGACAAACTTGGTATCAGAGTACTAGGTTGTTAATAGTCCTCGGCATCCAACACATTGTGTCGATTAGAATCTTGTTCATTGGTTGTGAAGTGCACCATGACTATGAGTAAGAGTTTATGAGGTGTTCTAGGAAATATTTCGCTTCTTCTTACACTATGTCGTGCTATAGGAGTCAAGGTAAGGTTCGTCCCCCCTAATGATTATTCTTTGCAATGCTAGATCTTGTCTAACACAAGAGAAAGAAGAGCTCGCACACCGAGGAACAATCGGCTCATGAAGAGTTTCGGGATGCTCTTGCCATGCTAGGCCAAGCGGTGAACAGCCAAATCAACCAAGGGGTCTAAGCCCCTCACGCTCCCACTCCGGCATCTAGGGTAAACGATTTCATGAGGATGAACCCACCAAAGTTCAACAAGTCTAAGGTGGATGAGGACTCTCAAGAATTTTTTGATGAGGTGTATAATGTGTTGGCTATTATGGGCGTTAGGTTGGAGGAGAAGGCAGAGTTGGCAGCTTACCAACTCAAGGGGGTAGCCTAAATATGGTATACTCAATAGAAGGAGGAGAAAGGGAACTATGATGTGATCCTTTGGGAGGTGTTTAAGGTGGCATTTCTCAACCGGTTCTTCCCTCATGAGCTTAGGAAAGCCAAAATGATGGAGTTTATGAATTTGAAGCAAGGGTCCATGAATCTGAGGGAGTAAGCCTTCAAGTTCAACTAACTCTTAAAATATGCTCCACACTTGGTTACCGACCCAAGGTCTAGAATGAACAAGTTTGTAATGGGTGTATCTGATTTGGTGAATGAGTTATATTGATTAGAGACATGGATTTGTTCCGCTTAATGACTTATGCCGAACAATTGTAAGGGGAAAACTTGAGGAAGAGGAGTAGTGAGACCAAGAGGGCTCATTTTGATGGTAATTTCCAAAGTCCCAAGAGAGGCCAGTTTCATCAAGGCCAAGTGTCTTCCGATGCTCTTAATAGAAGGTTTGCTAATGATAATCCAAGATACTAAGGTGGTAATGGTGGAGGGCCAAGCCCAAGTGCCTTACGTGTAGGAAGAACCATGGTAGCCTATGTTGGATGAACTCTAGTACTTGCTTTAGATGTGGTGAAATGGGTCACAAGGTTATTGATTGTCCTTATCCTCTAATCAAAGGTAGAAATGGTCGCCCTTCAGGCCAAGAGGGTGCTCCAAGTCGTAATTGGTTCTATGCTCTTCAAAGGAGGAAAGGAGGGGATGAGGTGCCCGATGATGCTACCGGTATGTTAAGGGCTTTCTTGATTTTTGTTGTGCATGCTTTGATGGTTTTGAGGATTACTATTCCTTTTATTATTCCTTTTGTTGCTAGTAAGATTTGGTTATGTGAGTCTATTATGGCTAGAAAGGGCTTATAAGGGTTGTTCCATGTTGTTATTGAATAGAATCTTGTCTTATGGACTTGGCTTGATAGGTTAGAGGTCTTGGGATGGTTTGGCTACATACATACCATGCTTCCAATAAGTGTAGAACCTATAAGGTTATAATATGATGGTTAAGGATAGACGATCTATTTGGTCAACTACAACGGTTTAGTCATTTCTCCAAGATTAATCTTCAGTTCAGGTTTTGTCCCCGAGTAAGGATGAGGGTAGGTGATATCCCTAGGTGTCGTATTGGACTAGGAAGTGACCATTTTAAGTCGTAGTGGAGTTGTTTGATTAACTTATGCACTGGCTATGGTTAGGGATTTCGTGAATAGGGTCTTAATACCATACATTTTCATACTTGTAGTGGTCTCTAGTGATGAGGTATTGACTTATGTAGAGCTTGTGGGTCAATTGGGGGTAGTGATGCAAGTCTTGGTGGGATGAGAGATTGTTTGCTAAATATGACAAGTGTGAATTGTGGGTAACAAGAAGGTGGTTAAAGCTCTTTAAGGATTATGATATGAGTGTGTATTATTACCAAGGTGAGGGTAATATTATGATCGATGCTCTAAATAGGGTGTCTATGGATAACCTAGCATATGTTGATGGTTGTGGCATGAGGTGGCTAGAGAGGTCCATCGGTTAGTTAGATTGGGAGTTAGTTTGGAAGATTGGCTATAGTGGTGTAGTGGTGGCTAATGGTTCTAGATCTTACTTGATTGATTAGGTGAAAGTAAGATAAGACCTTGATCGCGCCTTGTTAGAGTTGAAGACCTTGGTGAGAGATGATAAAGTGGGGGTTTTCTCCCAAGGGGGAGATGGTGTCATTAGATACTAAGGTAGGCCATGTGTGCTTGTGTTGATGATCGGGGCACTTAGAAGTCCTACCCATGTAGGGTGTGGAATGGTTTGGTAAGTAAGGAATTGAGTTTATAGTTTGTAGGTTCTTATAGAGTGTTGAGAAAGGTTGTATACAAATGGGAATTTCCTATGGATATGGATATGGTTCGTCCGATTCTTCATGCTTTTAGGTTGAGGGGATGTGTTGGTGACTCTAGTGCTATAGAACTCTTTGAGGTTGTGGGTCTTATGGAGGATAATCTGGCTTAGGAAGAGGTCCTGGTGGGCGTATTGGATGGAAGGGTGGAAGAGATGATTAATAAGGATGTAGTGTTCGTCAAGGCCCTTTGGAAAAATCGTCAAGTCCAAAGTGTCTCTTAGGGAGCCGGAGCAGGCATGGAGAATCAATATCTCTACCTCTTTCATTCTATTCAAACTTATGATACATGTTAAGTCCTTTTGGTGATCTCAAATCTTATGTTTCAGGCCCTATGTCATTTGTATACATTCATGTTTATGTTGACAAGTTCATGATATATTAACACTTATGTTGAGATTTTAAAAATGGTGTTTAACTGTATTGATATTTTCTTGTTGTAGTTGATTTCTTCAAGATTACTCTTCTTATGTACATTTTTTTGACATTCGGGGATGAATGTTCCCTAGGAGGAGATATTGAAATGACCCCAAAAAGTGCCCGAAAATGTGCCTCGAAAGTGCCAGGAATTACATTTTCCATAAATCATAAAATCCGTGTGTGATATTGAAATTCTGACATTATATTCTTTATCAAGGGGCAAAGTTGAGTGGGAAATGGGTCTAACCTCAATTTTAGAGCCATAGAATCACAATTTCAATTTTCCAAGAATGCAATTTCTAATAACGGTTTGCGCCCCTAGCGTGACGCGCCTTGGGTGCGCCCCAGTGTTATTTTTGCCAATTATTTTCTGTTCGGTCCAATGCTTTTGGATCTTGGGCCTAATTCTTCCTATGTGTAAAAATACCTATGCTTAGTCATATTTCACATTCATATCATACAAGACATTCCACAATACTCTCTCAAACACTTAAACAAATATTTTACTCAAAATTCAAGGGCCAAATCTCATTCCGGATCTTAAGGAAATCACTCAAGCTTCAAGTTCTCATCTCTATCTTCATCAAGAAATTCTTGAAGGTTGAGGTATGTGGGTTTCAACCATTAGGTCCTTTCACCCATGGTGCCCAAGCTTCCTTTTTATATAAAATGCATGTTTCTAAGTTGATTTACTTATGGGTCTTACTTATTATGAATTTGATTAGAACCATATTATGTTTAGAGATGTTGTTGGACAAGTTATGTAATGATGCTTTGAGCTCTGACTCTTTTGACTCGTGATGTTTTATGACATGAAAGATATCCCTTAGCCCCGGATTCCTTTATTTTTACTCTTTTATTATTATTTAGTTGCTTCTACGAGCAAGGATGTGTAATGATATGTTAAGAGAATTGATTTGGTCCCTTCGGGTTCTTCATTCACCGTGTCATGTCTAGGCCCTAGGCTTGGGTCATGACAAACTTGGTATCAGAGTATTGGGTTGTTAATGGTCCTCGGCATCCAACACATCGAGTTGATTATAGTCTTATTCATTATTATGTTGTGCACCATACCTATGAGTAAGAGGCTATGAGATATTTTAGAAAATGTTTCCCTTCTTCTTACTCTAAGTCATGCTATAGAAGTTAAGGTAAGGTTTTCCCCTTTAACAATTCTTCTTTGCTATACTAGATCATGCCTAACACAAGAGAAAGAAAAGCCCGCACACCCAAGGAATAACTGACTCATGGTGAGCTCTAGGATGCTCTCACTTTACTAGCTCAAGTTATGGCTAACCAAGCCAACCAAGGGGCTCAAGCCCCTCATGCTCCTACTGCCATATCTCAGGTGAGGGACTTTATGAGGATGAACCCACCGGAGGTCAATGGGTCTAAGGTGAATGAGGACCCTCAAGAATTTATTGATGAGGTATACAAAGTGTTGGCTATCATGGGTGTAAGTTTGAAAGAGAAGACAGAGTTAGCGGCTTACCAACTCAAGGGGGTAGCCCAAATATGGCATACTCAATGGAAAAAGGAGAATGAAAACAACAATATGATTCTATGGGAGGAGTTTAAGGCATCTTTCCTCAACTAGTTCTTTCCTCTTAGGCTTAGAGAGGCCAAAATGGTGGAGTTCATGAATTTGAAGCAAGGATCCATAAGTGTAAGGGAGTATGCCCTCATGTTTAACCAACTCTTAAAATATGCTCCACACTTTATGAGTGAGGAGTGCTGATCCACTATATTGATTAGTGACATGGATTTGTCCCACTTGATGACTTATGCAGAATAGATGGAGGGGGAGAAATTAAGGAAGAGAAGGGCTCATAAGGCCAAGAGGGCCATTTTTATGGTAAGTTCCAAAGTCCCAAGGGTGGCCAGTTTCACCAATGCCAAGGGTCTTCTCATGCTCCTAATGGGAGGTTTGCTAATGACTACCCAAAGCCCCAAGAGGGTTGTGGTGTGATGCCTCGACTCATGTGTCCAAAGTGAGGTAGGGGTCATGGTGACCCATGCCATTGATAGAACCGGGTGCCACTCTTTCTTTTGTTACTCCATTTATTGCCAAAATGTTTCATGTTGAGCCCGAATTGATGTGTGAGTCTTATGAGGTGTATACTCCTATTGGTGTATCTATTACTGCTAGAAAGATCTATAGAAATTATCCCGTTTGCATCTTGCATAAAATATTGCCTTATGATCTTGTTGAGTTGGATATGGTTGATTTTGATATTACTCATGGGATGGATTGGTTGCATGCATATTATAATCTCTAAGGGGTGTCTCTATCATCTTGTGAGGGTTAGGGATGTTGAGTCCAAAGTCCTTCCACTTACGTTGAGCATGCATATTATAATCTCTAAGGGGTGTCTCTATCATCTTGTGAGGGTTAGGGATGTTGAGTCCAAAGTCCTTCCAATAGATTAGTTCCGGTGGTAAAGGAGTTCCTTGATATCTTTCCAAGTAACCTTCTGGATGTTCATCCCAAAAGGAAAATAGAGTTTGGTAGAGACCACCTTCCCGATACTTAGCCCATTTCTATTCCCCCTTACCTTATATCCCCAATAGAGATAAAGGAGTTGAAGGAGCAATTGAGGGAATTGTTGGAGAAGGGTTTTATTGGGCCTAACCAATCACCTTAGGATGCACCGGTGGGATGGTATTAAGGTGGACCCTAAAAAGACGGATGTGATTAGGAATTGGACTTGATCATTGACCTTATTGGACATTAGAAGCTTCTTAGTCTTAGTGGGTTACTATCGGAGGTTTGTGAATGGGTTCTCTTCTATTGCTTCTCCTATGACTAAGTTGAGTCAAAAGAGGGCTATATTTTTGTGGACCGATGAGTGTGAAAAGAGTTTCCCAAACTTGAAGGATAAGCTTGCGTTCGCTCCTATCTTGTCTTTACTGGAAGGGTTGGAATGGTTTGTTGTGTATTGTGATGCCTCCCGAATTGGTTTGGATTGTGTTTTGATGCAAAATCGTAAGGTGATAGCCTATGCTTATAGGCAACTTAAAGTGCATGAAAAGAATTATCCTACTCATGATCTTAAAGCAATATCTTGACCCCTCCTTCTTAGAATTAAAGGCCTTGGTGAAAGAGGGCAAGGTGGAGGTTTTCTCCCAAGGGGGAGATGGTGCCCTTAGGTAACAAAGGTGATTATGTATGCCTAGTGTTGATGGCTTGAGAGATAAGGTTCTTGATAAGGCTCATAATTCTTCGTACTCTATTTAGCCCGGTTTTACCAAGATGTATAGAGATTTGAGGGATGTATTTTGGTGGGGAGGTATGAATAAAGACATTGATAAATTTGTATATGGTGTCATATGTTCTAACAAGTCAAAGCCAAACACGAAAGGCCGGTTGGCCTAACCCAAGACATAGAGATTCCTACTTGAAAGTGGGAGGAAATTAGCATGGACTTTGTGGTTGGGTTTCCTAAGACTAGGAAGGGTTTTCATTCTATTTGGGTTGTGGTTGATAGGATGTCAAAATTAGCTCATTTCCTACCGATTAAGACTACTTATGGGACCAAAGACTATGCTAAATTGTACATTATTTGTTGGTGAGATTGCATGGGGTACCCTTGTCTATCATATCAAATCGTGGTGCTCAATTCACTTCACACTTTTGGAGGTCCTTCCAAAGATGTCTTGGAACCAAGGTAAAACATAGTACGGCCTTTCACCCTCAAACAGATGGCCAAGCCAAAAGAACTATCCAAACTCTTGAGAATATTGTTAGAGCTTTTATTTTAGAATTTAAGGGTAGTTGGGATAATCATCTTCTATTGATGGAGTTTACGCATAATAATATTTATCATTCCAGCATTGGTATGACTCCTTTTGAGGCCCTCTATGGTAGTCGTTGTAGATCACCAGTTTGGTGGTTTGAAGTGGGAGAAATGGCTTTGTTAGGTCCATATCTGGTCATGGAGGCTTGGAGAAGGTAAAGTTGATTAGAGAAAGGTTGAAAATAGCCCAAAGTTGTCAAAAGTCCTATCTCGATGTGACGAGAGGGAAGCTTGAATTCAAAGTTGGTGATTAGGTCTATTTGAAGGTGTCACCTATGAAGGGTGTGGTTCATTTTGATAAGAAGGGTAAATTAAGTCCAAGATTTATGAGTCCTTATAGGGTGATGAGGAGGATTGGTAAGGTGGCCTATGAGTTGGAGTTTCCTAATGAAATGGACTTGGTTCATCCGGTTTTCATCTATCCATGGCGAGGAAATATGTGGGTGATCCAAATGTTATTGTCCCATTGGATGTTGTGGGTATTGTTGAAGACTACTTGACATATAAAGAAGATTCAGTAGAGATCTTGGATAGATAAGTCAAGAGGCAGAGGAACAAGGATATGGCTTCCGTTAAGGTTTTTTGAAGGAATCAACAAGTGGAAAGAGCTACATGGGAGGACGAAGCAGACATACAAGAACGATATCCCTATCTCTTCCATTCTAATCAAGTCTAAGGTACTAATTCTAACTCTACTATGTGATTTAATGTCTCATGTATCAGCCCTTTATGTCATTTCCATGCATTCATGTTTATATTGACAAAGTTCATGGTGATTTTACCACTTACGTTGAGATTTTTGAAAACAATGTATAAGTGTATTGATGCATTTGTTTTAGGGCTAATTTCTTCATGGTTACTCTTCTCATTTATGTTTCTTTGACATTTGGGAACAAATGTTCCTAAGGGGCAGATATTGAAATGACCCCAAAAAGTGCCCAAAAATGTGCCTGGAATCATAATTTCCATATATTTCAAAATTCGTGCGTGATATCAAAAGTCTGACTTCATATTCTTGATCAAGGGACAAAATTGAGTGGGGAATGAGTCTAACCCCAATTTTAGAGCAACCATAGAGAAATTTAATTTTCCCAAGTTTACACAAAACAGTGGTGATCCGCGTTACTACCGCGATGGTTGGACTAGTGTAAAAATGCCCTCCGTGATAGGTCCGCATCGTGGACCTGATGCAGAGATGTGTATTTTATTGCTAGTGATTTTTACCTCGGTCTAAGGCTTTTGGGTCTTGGGCCTATGTCCTCCCACGAGTGAAAATACCTATACTTAGTCATATTTCACCTTCATATCGTACAAGACATTCCCCAATACTCTTTTAAACACTTAGACAAATATTTCACCCCAAATTTCAAGTCCCAAAACTCATCCGGATCTTAAGAATTTTAGTCAAGCTTTAAGTCTCCATTTCCAATCTTCATCAAGAATTCTCCAAAGTCAAGGTCTGTGGGTTTCAACCATTGGGGCCTTTCACCCATGGTGCTCAAGATTCCTTTTTACATAAATTGCATGTTTCTAAAGTTGATTTACTTATGAGTCTTACTTATTATGAATTTGACTATGAACTATTTGGGGTTTCATAAAAGTGTGACTTTTTAAGCCTGTTTTGAGCTACGAATCTTGAATCTATCTTGAGATTTGATGAAGGGTTTTGATGTATATTGCATGATGGTATTACCAAGTATTAGTGGGTGGTTTTACATTAGATTTTCTTGCATGATTTCACTCTTGATTTGCATGGTTTTACACTAGCATTACACACCCACCAAGTGTTTGACAAAATGTCTGATTAATGTATCTTAAGTTGATGAAGGCCTAATGCTTGGCATATGAGTTAAGTGAATTTATGATAATGAAAGGATATTATGTATGTGTTGATTTCATGAGAAATGTCTATTGTGTCGTGAGTTGACCATAGCCAATTGAGGGGTGATGCCTCAAACATCTCGGATAGGGGTGGTAAGCCATCAACCAATTGAGGGGTTGATACCTCAATCATCTCGGATGGGGTGATAGGCCATCAACCAATTGAGGGGTTGATACCTCAATCATCTCGCATGGGGGTGGTCAGTCATCAAGCAATTGAGGGGTTGATACCTCAATTATCTCAGATGGGTGTGGTAAGCCATCAAACCAATTAAGGGATTGATTCCTCAATCACTACTAAGAGGTGGTCTACCTTAGATTCCAAGTACTAAGTTGCTTGGTCTATGATGATGGTCTATTCCTACTAAAGTAATCTGTTTCATATAAAGCATGTTTACTTCAAGTATCATCCATGCATACCATATTGTATATGTTCACCTACTACCTAATTATGCATTTTGATTATGATGCCTATCTATTATTGCATTGCAACCTACATACATAGTACATTCAAATGCACTAACACATACTCTATGCCTATATGATGTTGCCATGTAGGAACCGAAGCCCCACTTGATCATGTTTCTCCTCCATATGGCTAGTACGATATCTCTCAAAGTAAGTTGGTGAGTAGTTAACTTTGCTAACATACTTCTCTTGATTTATGCTATGTATAGACTCTTTTTAAATGGTATGTTTGATTATAAGGGTGAGTCTGGTTGCTTGTCTTAGCCCCTGCTAAAGTTCTATGTTTAGAGGTGTTGTTGGACAAGTTATTTAATGATGCTTTGTGCTTTGACCCTCTTGACTCATGATGTTTTATGATATGAAAGATGTTCCTTAGCCCCATATTCGCTTATTTCTACTCTTTTATTGTTATTTAGTTACTTCCACGACCAAGGATGTGTAATGACATGTTAATAGGCTTGATTGGGGTCCCTTTAGGTTCTCCATTCGCCATGCCACGTCTAGGCTCTAGACTTGGGTCGTGAACATATACATAGCAAGAGAGATAGTATACGATT
>DF364515.1:2519-24093 GCA_000787875.1 Solanum virginianum | reverse complement strand
CTAATTTCCTAATGAGCCCGTTCTAGAGTGGAATGAGAGTTCTGTTGCACCTAAGGACAAGTTTATCTCTTATCTTAGAGCCAGAAAGCTGATCTCCAAGGGTTGTATTTACCACCTCGTGCAAGTTAAGTCTGATAATGTTGAATCTTCTACTCTTGAATGAGTCCCGATTGTGAATGAGTTCCCTGAGATGTTTCCTGATGATCTACCTGGAGTCCCTCCTTATAGAGAGATTGACTTTGGGATGTATGTTCTTCCTGAGATCCAACCCATTTTAATTCCACCTTACAGAATGGCTCCTGCTAAGTTGAAAGAACAATTAAAAGACTTGTTAGAGAGAGGTTTCATAAGGCCCAGTGTCTCTCCTTGGGGTGCTCTTATCCTATTCGTGCATAAGAAAGATGGGTCTCTCAGAATGTGCATAGACTATAGGAAACTTAACAAGGTCATGATAAAGAATAAGTATCCTCTATTCAAGATAGATGATCTATTTGACCAACTTTAGGGTGCTACGTGTTTCTCCAAGATAGACCTCAGATCGGGTTACCATCAGTTAAAGGTGTGGGAAAGTGATATTCCAAAGACAACCTTTAGGACACAGTATGACCACTTTGAGTTCTTAGCCATGCCCTTTGTGTTAACAAATGCACCAGCAGCTTTCATGGATTTGATGAATAGAGTATTCAGACCATATCTTGATATGTTCGTGATCGTGTTTATTGATGATATTCTGGGGTATTCCAAAGATGAAGATGAGCATGTTAATCATCTTAGAGTGGTTTTGCAAATGCTCAAAGACCATGAATTGTATGCGAAATTCTCAAAGTGTGAGTTTTGGCTCAAGTCCGTGGCTTTCTTAGGCTATGTTGTTTCGGGAGATGGTATTCAGGTGGATATTCAGAAAATTGAAGTGGTTAAGAACTGGCCTAGACCAACTTCTTCGATGGAAATAAGAAGCTTCTTGGGTTTGGCAGGCTACTATCGTAGATTTATTAAGGGCTTCTCTTCTTTGTCAGCACTATTGACTAAGCTAACTCAGAAGAAGGCCAAGTTTCAGTAGTTTGAGGAATGTGAAAAGAGTTTCCAAGAGTTGAAGACTAGATTGACTACAACACCAGTTTTGACTTTGCCCAACGGGATGAGAGACTTCAAGATCTACTATGATACATCTAGAGTTGGATTGAGCTGCGTGCTTATGCAAAGGGGGAAGGTGATAGTTTATGCTTCCAGACAACTTAAGATCCATGAGAAGAATTATTCGACTCATGATCTCGAGTTGGCAATGGTGGTATTCGCACTAAAGATCTGGTGTCACTACTTGTATAGAGTGCATGTGGACGTGTTCACTGACTACAAAAGTTTATAATATGTATTCAGCTAGAAGGAGGTCAACCTGCGACAGAGGAGATGGTTGGAGTTGCTCAAGGACTATGACATGAGCATTCTCTACCATTCAGGTAAGACTAATATTGTTGCTGATGCTCTTAGCAGGTTGTCCATGGGTAGCACTGCCCATGTGGAGGAAGAGAAAAGAGAACTAGCTAAGGAAGTGCATAGATTGGCTCGATTAAGAGTGCAACTTGAGGAGAACAATAAAGCGGGGTCAATGTTCAGAATGGATCTAGTTCATTCGTAGTGTCAGAAATAAAGGAAAAGCAAGACTAAGATCCTGTTTTGTTCCAATTGAAAGAAGCGGTTCATAAGCAGAAGGTTATGATTTTCTCCAAAGGGGGAGATGGGGTGTTGAGATACCAGGGTAGACTGTGTATGCCCGATGTTGGTAGAGTACGAGACAGGATATGGCTGAGGCTCATAGCTCCAGATATTCCATTCACCCTGATTCTACTAAGATATACCGAGTTCTACCAAGATGTACCACAACTTGAGAGAAGTCTATTGGTGGAATGGAATGAGGAGGGACATTGCTGAATTTGTCTCCAAATGTCCCAATTGTCAAATGGTCAAGGTTGAACATCAAAGACCATGTGGATTGGCTCAAAACTTTGAACTTCCAAAATGGAAGTGGGAGATGATCAACATGGATTTCATCATTGGTTCACCAAGATCCCAAAAATAGCATGATTCGATATGGGTAATTGTGGATAGAATGAATAAATTAGCCCACTTCTTAGTAGTCAAGACAACTAATATAACTGAGGAGTATGCTCGATTATAAATTCATGGGATTGTGAGGTTACATGGGGTTCCCTTGTCCATCATCTCGGATAGAGGAGATCAATTCACCTCTCAATTTTGGAGATCTTTTCAGAAGGGACTGGGTACGAAAGTACATCTGCTTTCACCTTCAGATAGTTGGACAAGCAGAGCGCACTATTCAAACTTTGGAGGATATATTGAGAGTGTGTGTCATCGACTTCAAGGGTAATTGGGATGATCATCTACCATTGATTGAGTTTGCATACAACAATAGCTACTATGCCAGCATTTAGATGGCCCCATATGAGACACTATACGGGAGGAGATGTAGATCACTGATTAACTGGTTTGAGGTTGGTAAAGCTGAATTGATCAAACCTGATCTTGTCTACCAATCTATGGAGAAGGTGAAAGTCATCAGTGAAAGGTTGAAGATAGCACGTAGTCATCAAAAGTCTTATACGAATGTGAGGAAAAGAGACTTCGAGTTTTAGGTGGACGATTGGGTGTACTTAAAGGTCTCACTCATGAAGGGTATCATAAGGTTTGGTAAGATGGCGAAGCTGAGTCCACGTTATATTGGACCATACCAGATTTTGAAGAGGATTGGAAAGGTCGCTTATGAGTTGGACTTGCCCTCCAAGTGAGATAAAGTTCATCCGGTATTCCATATGTCAATGCTGAAGAAGTGTTTGGGAGATTCTGCTTTGGCAATCCCTATCGAGAGTACGGGGGTGAAGGATAGCCTATCCTACAAAGAAATTCCAGTCCAAATCCTTGATTGACAAGTTCGTAAGCTGAGGAACAAAGAGATAGCCTCCGTCAAAGTTATATAGAGGAGCCAATTCATTGAGGAAGCTACGTGGGAAGCCAAGGAAGCGATGAAACTCAAATACCCGCACCTATTCATGCTAAATAACGTTGATGTTGAAGGTAATGCTCCATCTTTAATGCTATTGAATGTATCCTTTCATTGAGTTGATGTATTAATCTAATTCTATTCCCAAGTCTAAGACAGAGATAGATAAGTGATGGATAAATGAGAGTTTGATAGTTCTCGAGTGAGTAATGAGATGAGTTTTGAGGTTACTCGTGCTTTTATTCTATCTTTACTCTTCATTCGAGGATGAATAATCCCAAAGGGAAGATAATGTAACACCCTATAAAATTATCAAAATGCTCTTACAATGTATCGTGCGCATAATGCATCTTTCAAAGCTCTGATGGGAAATTCGAGATCAAATTCACGATCAGATTGAAAAATCGAGTGAGAAAATGGTCTCAACCCGATTTAAGAGCAACTGAGTCAAAAAATAATTTTTGCTAATTAATGCAAAAATAGTGTAGATCCGCGGCCCTGGCACTACGCGAAGGGGGCATAGAGACACATTTAAGTTTGTTTTTTTAAAAAATTGACGGGAACTGAAATTTCAAAAAATTCATGAAATACACTAGTCAGTGCACCTGGTGTGTCGCAGACCAATGTACCAATTTACAAAAAATTGTTTTAATTTGGAAGGGCCTTTTAGTCATTCCCCACCCTATCCTAAGTCCTAAAATGTACTTTTAAGTCATTTATTGTCGATTGAGGGTTCAAAACCCATTATTTTCCTAAGTCTAAACGTACATTCTAAGAGAAGGAGAAGAAGAAAGAGTTGAGGGTTTCAAGTCCAGGTTTAAGTTCTTGAAGAAAGGTTGGTAATTCTTCAATCCCTGGTATGTAAAGGCTACCCAGAGTATGAGATTGTTCTCCCATGTGCCCCGATGAATGTAGTAGGTTGATAGTTGATAGTTTATAGGTCTTGTTTTGCAATTCCTGAAGATTTTCTTGAAAATTATTTTTAATTTTTGTATATTATATTAAATTGATGATAATCATGACTTGAATTACCTGTTTAACTAATTATTTGAACTATTTTGCAAGGGATGTGTAACAATGTGCTAAGAGGCTTGCAAAAATTATCTTAAATTGATGATTATCATGACTTGAGTTACCAATTTAACTGATTATTTGAACTATTTTGCAAACTACCCATGTTCAATTGCTAAAGTTTGTTTGAATGAACCTAGGGGTTGATGTCTAGAGCCTTGATTATGCAAGTGTGTTTGATTGTTACGGTTCGGGTCCTGAGATGAATGTATTTGATGACTGAAACTGATGAGATTAGAGTTTTAGAGTCTAAATGAGAGTGAATTTAACCTTGAAAGGATGATCCTACGCCTTGAGTAGATAGATGATTGAAAGAGTTGAGGTTTCTTGCCCTTAGAGGCTAGGTGATGGAAATTTTTGATATGTTGATAGACTTATGAGCATGTCGAGTCTTGGTAGGAGTATTAGCACCGAAATGAGTAAGAATGAGTCCCACTCACACTCATTAACTATGTTGCTAGCGTAGGAGAGGATTGGACCGTGAAAGCAAATGTTTCCTTTGTCCTGCAGAGGACTTGATAAATTTCTTTGGGATCCTCGATAGACTCATCCTTTACCCTGGCAAGGTACTGGGCAGATGTGGCAACAATATCTTTTTTTTGTATCATCATCGACTCATAGGTGATGATTATTTGTTATAGAAACTTCCAAACAGGTTTCATATTGATAGTACTCTGAGGTTGATGTGATTGTATGATGTCTTGATTGATGGTGATGTGATATAGTCCTGTCCTTACTCTTAGTTGAGGTTGAGTCATTGATGAGCTGATGTCATTTGATATTATATAGTCCATATTATTTACTTTAGCCCGTTTTATATACAGTATATTCCACGTACTAAAGCCCCTTTTGCGCTGCATCGTTTTATAATACAGATTCTATGGACAAAGGACTTCAGCTGGCGAATCGTTGAGGTTCACAGATTTCCAGACAGAGACTTCGTAAGTCCTCCCCTACATTCGGAGGATGCCTGTATTTCCCTTTTTTCTATTGCTTTGAGTTATTTCATTTGATAGTGGTAGTCATGGTCTGTCATGGTACCTTCATAGACATTAGTTATAGAGGCTTCATAAACGTAGATAGTTGATAGTTGATGTTGAAGTTCTTCTTCCCTGTTTCCTTTTTATATTGAGATTGTTCTACTGTTCTTATTCCTTATGATAGACATAGTGATAGATTTGTTGCCCACTCGTAGTTCACTTGATTTCTTGAATGTCTTCTGCTAATTTACTGATTGAACAAGTGTGATGGGACTGGGAGGTTCACTTGGGGACTAGAAATGACCTTCGAGTGCCAGTTACGCCTAGGGTACCCTCCTGGGGCGTGACATAAATATAATAAACATAATAAAAATTAAATAAAGAGCATTTTCTTTTTATGGTTAAATTTCTATAAAGAAAAGCTTTTTCCAACTAAAATAGATTTAATAAAGAAAGAAAATAGTCAAAAGAAATAATAATAATTAAAAAAAAAGTTTAAAGAAAGAGAAAACGTCCAGTAAAAGAAACCCAAAAAAGTCTAATCGAGAAATATATCTATATCTATACTATATTAAAAACGTGAAGACTTTTAAGGGTCGTTTAGTGTGATGGATAAGACAAAGTAATCCTGGGATAATTTTTTAATAGTCTTCATTTCATTATTTGGTTGCAAAGATTGGGATAACTTATCTCCAGAGTAACAATTAGTACCGGGATAAGTTATCCCTTCATGTGAGTGGAATAATAATCTCCGGATAACTTATCCTATGATAAAATGTGTAAAAATCCAAAACTACCCCCTCTTAACTCTCTTTTCGTGACACCCGGTGAATTTACCAAAATACCTCTAGAAGTGACCATGCGCATAACATATCTTTCCATGCTCCATTCACAAATTCGAGATCGAATTTGTGATCAGGACAAAAAATTGAGTGGAAAAATGATCTCGACTCGAATTTAGAGCAACTGAGGCGAATTAAAATTTTTGCTAATTAATTCGGATAGTGAGGTTTTTGCGCCCAGGGTGCAACATGCCTAGGATGCGAACCCACACTTAGGAATTTTGTTCAAGTCTCGACGGGAAGTTGTTTTCGTGAAAAAGGAGAAAATACACATGTCTTCACCCTTGGCGCGATGCAGACATGTCGTATTTGGCAACAACTTTTTCTTTTGTTTAAGGAGGCATAGTTTCAATCTTTCCTACCCTCTTTAAACCTTAAGAAGTCGGTTTTCACCCGATTAACTCATAAAAATGCCTTTATTCTTTCATAAACGTTAGAATAAGTTCAAGAAACTCAAGCATAAAATTAAGAACCGGTTAGGGCTTTCAAGAATTCTTCCCAAAGTTCTTCCAATAACTCATTCCTCAGTTATGTAAGACTATCAAAAAGTTATTCTACGTATATCTACTATCTTTACCTATAAATCTTTACCTAAGATCCATGCTTTTGAGTTGAGATTAAAGTTTCTTCCCTAACTAGTAAGATCTTCAAATTTCCTGTTCCTCAAGATTTTCTTTGTAGAAATCATGGCCATTACTGAGTTGTTTACTAAATTAAAGCATTGAATTAAGAATCATAGTTATGTGAAATTTTTGAAAACCTTGTCTATATTTCTTGAAAAACTATTTGTTCACAGTTGAAGCTAAGTTTAAGAAGTGCATAGAAGCTCTTGTGTTCTACAAGATATCTGAGTAATAAAGAGCATGTTGAAATACCTTGCATTGATCAATCTTTCAGAAAAAGAAGAGAGTTAAGTTGAGAAAAGTCTGAGAGAAAGTGAAGTTGGGCCAAGTCCCAAAGAGAAGAAAGTAATATATTGAGCAAGAATATTCTTTAAGTATGAGCATATAATTAATAAATTTTGGGAGTAGTATTAAGCACTGATATGAGTGAGAGTAATAATAATAACTTGTACTCATAAACTACATAGCCAACGTAGGATTGGATTATACCAAGGTACAACTCTTCACTTGCCACTGAGATGACCCAGTTTTGGGATGGATCCACTCCTCTAGTCTTTCGTCCCCTACCCTGGCAAAGTACAGGACGATTCTGGCAGTGTGGCCAAGATGCTGTATCACCACGAAGCTCATAGTGGTGGTTGTCGGTTAGAGAAACTCCTAAGCTAAAGCAAGATATATTTTTCATACAAGTTTTCAACATGTTATTTTTAGCATGTTATTTTCAGTATGTTATTTTTAGCATGTTATTTTCAGCCTGTCACTTTCAGCAGGTTATTTTCAGCATACAGAGTACTTGTTATTATGTTACTTCATTTTGAGATATGTCTCCTGTACTTTGAGAAATATTGCATTACCTTAAGTTCGTTTTGACCATTTTACATACCGTACATTCCACATACTGACGTCCTTAGGGCCTACATCATTTTATGATGCAGATATAGGTAACAGAGTCCCTCAGCAGCCGCTTTGTTGAGGACTAGATAATATCAAGTTATTGGTGAGGCCTCTTCTCAGTCAAGGGCTCTAGAAGTCATCTATGTTTCTTTTTATCATCTTATTTTAGTTGTGGCTACCTTGGGGCCTGTCCCGGTAGTCGTCCAGATTATTCTAGTTAGAGGTTCCATAGACGGTGTGTTAAGTATTGCAGTTATTGTGGAAATACTCCTCATTCCAGTTGTATTCAGACAGTTTAGAAGTTCTAACTTGTTATTTAAAGCTTTGCCACCATGAGTTAAGTCTTCCACTAAGTAGCCAGACCAAGTGATTCGCTTAGGACCAGCAATGGTTTTGAGTACCAGTTATGTCTAGACTGCAGGCTCGGGGCGTGACACTTTTGTACACCATTTTTATATTCATGTATACTAACAAAATTTTTAAAAAAAATATTTATAATAATATTTACAACCTTAATTAATTGTTATTTTTATGATAATATATTTTTTCTATTAAAAATTACATTTTATAAATACAATTTCTATTTATGAATATATTATAAGTTGAACTTATAAGTCTAATACTTATGTTTATTTATATTTTTATTTCTCTCAAAATGTTTATCCCACTATTAAATTATATATTTTTAATTAAATAGTTTATTACTCACTTAAAAATTATATTTTATATATCATTTAAAATGTTGATAACTTTAAAATTTAATAATAATTTTCTTACATTAACAAAATTAAATGAAAATTTTATTTTTAAGTTAATGAAGATGAATTTTTTTTCTAAGCTAAATAGGATGAAAGTTTTATTTTTTACGCTAAATAAGATGAAAGTTTTATTTAAAGCTAAATAAGACGAACATTTTATTTTTAAGATAAATAAGATGAAAGTTTAATTTTTAAAAACACATGGCATAATCATTAAAATGCATAAACAAAATTATTTACATTAAATTAGATGAAAATTTTATTTTAAGAATAAATAGCTAAAACTCGCAAAGAAAATATTTTTTTAAAAAAAATAAATAAGGTGGAGGGTATTTTTATAAACAAACAACTTATACTTAGGAATTATGCAATGAATAGTATTTTGAATGTGACAAACTAAACAAACAATAAAAACTACTCTCAACATAAATAACCCAACATAACTTATCCCAACATAACTAATACCTTCATAATTTTTATCCAAACCAAATGACCCCTTAGAAATATTATTTGAACTTTGTGCCCTTCAATAAAAAACTTTTCTTTAGACAAAATGTAACACCTTGTAAAATTATCGAAATGCCTCTAACACATAATCGTGCGCATAACGCGTCTTCCATATCTCCAATGGGAAATCCGAGATCGAATTTGCGATATGTGCAAAAAATCTAGTGAAAAATGGTCTCGACCTGATTTAAGAACAACTAATAAGAGCAACATGAATTTGCGATATGTGCAAAAAATCTAGTGAAAAATGGTCTCGACCTGATTTAAGAACAACTGAGTAGAAAAATAATTTTTGCTAATTAATGCCAATGTCAATCCGCACCCTCGCGTGATGCAGAGGGGCGCAGACTAACACTTTGTATTTTTTTAATTTTTTTATGGGAGTTAGAAATTTCAGAAATTCGCAAAATGCACTTGTCCACACACCTGGCGCATCGTGAACCAGTGTACGAGTTTTGAAATTTTTTTCTTTTAAATTCGGGAAGGGTATTTTGGGTATTCCCAACCTTTTTTAAGTCCCAAAATGTGTTTTAAGTACTAATTTTGTATGAAAGGTTTTAAAAACCCATATTTTCTTAAGCCTAAACGTAAGTTCTGAGAGAAGAAGAAGAAAGAGCTTGAGAGTTTAAAAGTTTGGGTTCAAATTTCCTTGAAGAGACTTAGAAAATCTTCATCCCAGGTATGTAAAAGCTACCCAGAACATGGGATTATTCTCCCATGTACTGCATGATTAAATTAGGTTAAATAGTTGAAGATGATGAGTCTTATCTGTGAAGTTCTTGAATGCTAACTTGAAAATTTTCTTTAATCTCTATATATATTCGTAAATTAATGATCATCATAACTTGCATTACTTGTTTAACAGATTATTTGAACTATTTTACAAACTATACATGTTCAATTGCTAAAGATCGCTTGCATGAACCTAGGGGTTAGTGAGCCTTGATTATGCAAGTGTGTTTGATTGTTGTGGTCAGGGTCATGAGATTAATGTTTAAATGACTGAAATTGATGAAAATGGAGTCCCTTGAGTCTAAATGAGAGTGAAATTAACCTTGAAAGAATGATTCACTTCTTGAGTTGATAGGTGATAAGATGAGTTGAGATTTCTTGCTCGTAGAGGCTAGGTGATGGAAATTCTTGATTGACTAACAGTTTTATGAGAAAGTCGAGTCATGGGAGGAGTATTGAACACCAAAATGGGTAAGAGTGAGTCTCACTCGAATCCATTAACTACGTGGCCAGTATAGAAGAGGATTGGGGCATGAAAGTGGATATTTCCTTTGTCCCGCAGAGGACTTGATAGACTTTTGGATCCACTGATTGACTTATCCTTCACCCCGGCAAGGTACTTGATAGATATGATAATGACATCTCTTCATTGTATCATTACCATCTCATAGATGATGGTTCTCGGTTAGAGAAACTCCCAAATAGGTTCCATGTTAATAGTACCCTGAGTTTGATATGATAGTATGAGTCTTGATTGATGGTGATGTGATACAGTCTTATTCCTTACTCCGAGTTGAGATTGAGTGACTGATGAGCTGATGCCATACCATATTGTCTTGCCTATATTGTTTACTTTAGCCCATTTTACATATAATACATTCCACGTACTACTGCCCTTTTGGCGCTACATCATTTATTAATGTATATTCAGTAGACAGAGGACTTCAGTAGACTAATCGTTGAGGTTCAGAGCTTTTGTTTTGAGATCATAGTGAGCCCTCTCCTATATCCGGAGGATAGTTATTTCTTTAGTTTTATTAAGTTATTTTTATTGGACTATGGTAGCCATAACCTGTTATGGTACCTTCCTAGACAGTAGTTATAGAGGCTTCATAGACATAGACTGATGATGGCTGATGTTGGGGTTTCTTTTTCCCCTTTTTCCTTCTTTATGCTGAGATTGTTTTCATTGTTCTTAGTCTATATGATAGTGATTGTGAAAGTCTTATAGCCCACTGATAGCTCATATTATTTCTTGAGTAGCTTCTACTAATTTACTGATTGAACGAGTGTGATGGGACAAGGTATGTCACGACCCAAGCCTAGGGCCTAGACGTGACACAGCGAATTGGAAACCCGAAGGGACCTCAAACAAGCCTCTTAACTTGTCATTACACATCATTGGTTGCGGAAGCATATAAAAAAGAGAAAGAATAGGGGCTAAGGGAAAAGCTTGCACAATATCATAATCAAGAGACAAGATTCAAATCTCATATCATAGATACATAACTTGTATGCGTTAGTACATTTGGATGTACTAAGTATGTAGGATGCAATGCAACAAAAATTAGGCATCATAATCAAAATGCATAATAATAGGCAATAGACATCATATAACAATATGACATGTATGCTCAATGCTCAAGTAAAACATGCTTGAATAACTCATGCTCATACAAGTTATCATATATGTAGAATAGACCAAGCTAGATTTCCCCAAGTACAAACTCTTGGTTGGTTGATGATGATCTCACCCCATCACCATGGTGGTATGGTACAAACTCCTCACATAGTTGATGATAATCTCACCTTAGCACCCTGTTAGCGAAGTACAAACCCCTCATATGGTTGATGAGTACAAACCCCCACCTCAGTTGATGAGTACAAACCGCCACCTCGGTTAATGAGTACTAACCCCCACCTTAGTTGATGAGTACAAACTCCCACCTCGGTTATCAAGGCACTTGCCCCTTGATTGGCTATCAAGGTACTAAACCCCGACAAGGTTATTCGGGCTCTTAGTTCTTTCCCTCTAAAACCATCAATCAACACTTTGCAACACCCTCAAGCAATATACATCAAAAACCCTTCTAAAATCTTATAATAAATCAAAGATTTATAGCTCAAAACATGGCAAAATAGTCACAACTGTACACAGCTTTAACATAATATGCAGTGAATTTCATTATAAGCAAGACCCATTTGTAAATCCACTTTAAATCATGCAATTTGAGTAAAAGGAGGCTTGGGTATCATGGGAGAAAGGAATCCATGAAAGACACCCACATACCTTAGCTTGGAGATGAACTTGGTGAAGATTGGAGATAGAGACTTGAAACTTGAAGAAGAACCTTAGCTTGGGATGAAGATTTATGACTTTATTTTGGGGAGTAAAAATATGACTAAGTATTTGAGTGAGTATTGGGGAATGTTTTGGGTAATATAAGGGTGAAATAAGGCAAAGTATATGTAAAGACACATTTGGGAACACTTAGGCCCAAGACTTAGAAGTCTTGGATCGAACTAAAAAAAATCCCCAAATTATACAGGGACGCATCGCGAAGGCAATGTGAAACCCTACTCGAAATCGACATTTGAAATTTCATAATTGCTAATCTTTTGCTCTTAAATCGGGGTAAACCCTTTTTCACCTAGTTTTGACCCCCTAAACAAGAATATGAAGTCGGATTTTCGAAATAACAAATGGATTTTGAGATATATGTAACTTAAAATTTTGATCATTTCAAGGCACATTTTCAGGCACTTTTCGGGGTCGTTTCAAGGTGGTTTGCTTAGGGGCTAGCAATTGTCTTCGAGTGCTAATTACGTCTAGGGTACCCTCCCGGGACATGAAAAACTTAGTATCAGAGCATAGAGTTCTAGTTTCTTAGGGAGCCTATGAAGTCGTGTCTAGTAGAGTCTTGTTTGTGGGTGTGTTGTGCACCATACTTTATAAGCAGGAGGATATAGGATATTGGAAAGCATTACCCTTCTTCTATGATCAAAATTCATGTGATAGAGTTTAATTCTTTGGAAATCCCATTTTAATTTGTGCGTTCCACGTTTGCTGAAAATGCCGCCAAAGAGATAGTTGCTCAGAGAGATACCTCAGCCCTAGCTGCTGAGAACACTTAACTAGAAGCCCCGGTTCAGACAGAGGCAAGGAGACAGGGACGGCCTGCTAGGACTACTGAGGTCTCACAGGCATACCCTGCAAAGCCCCAGTCAGCTCCCACAACCGAGATAGAGTTTAAGGGAGCCATCATGATGTTAACTCAGTTGGTGGCCTCTTAGGGTAATAGTCGGGGTCCTCAGGCTCCTAATTCTAGCTCACAGAAGTCCTCAGCTGCAACCTAACTTAGATATTTCTTGAGGATAAACTCGCCAGTGTATACGGGGTCAAAGGTTGAGGTGGGCTCGCAAAATTTCATTGATGAAATATGTAAGGTCCTGAAACCTATGCATGCTAATGAGATTGAGGGAATTGAGCTTGCTTCCTACCAGCTAAAGGATGTTGCTTATGTTTGGTATAACCAATGAGAGGATAGTAGAGGTAAGGATGCAGAGCCTGCAGAATGGGAAGAGTTTGACGCTGCTTTCATTGAACATTTCTTTCCTCAAGAGTTAGGGGAGGAAAGGGTTGATGAGTTTGTGAACTTGAAGCAAGGAGGGATGAAAGTTAAGGAGTACAGTCTTAAGTTTATTAAGTTGTCCAGGTATGCTCCGAAGATGGTGCAAGACATGAGGACCAGGATGATGAAGTTTATATCTGGCCTGGGCAAACATGTGTAGAAGGAGTGCGAAGCAGCCTTGTTGATCCCTAGAATGGACATCTCTAGGATTATGGTTATGCCCAATAGACAGAAGAGGATAAAAGGAGAGACAGAGAGGAGCAAATGAACAAAAAAGCAAAATTAGTTGGGCATGAGCCTAGCTAGCAGAGGCAGAATAAGGTTGAAAAGTCCTACTTTTAGAGGAGATCATCTCAGCATGCACCCTCTATAGCAAGTGCACCCGTCCAACTAAATAGGTATGATCAAACTCTCAAGGTTACCAGAATTTCATGGCTCAGGGTGCTCAATCTCAGGCTAGTGAGACCCAAGGTGGGAGGGGAAAGCAACTTTATGATAAGTATGGTAAGCTTCATCTGGGTGAGTGCCATCTGGGCAAGGATGTGTCTTATTTATGTGGATAGACTGGTAACTTCTCATTTGAGTGTTCGAAGAGGAGATAAGGTGAGGGGCGCAACAGACCAAAATCCTCCACAGCAGCCCCAGCTAGCAATCATTAGAGGGGTACTACTACAGGTACAGGAGGCAGGACGAACTACCTTTATGCTATTGGTAAACAACAGGATCAGAAGGTTATACCAGATGTTGTCACAGGAATGTTTCGAGTCTTTAATTTTGATTGTTATGCATTGCTTGACCCGGGTGCCACTTATCTTTTGTGTCTCCTTATGTGGCTAGTAAATTAGGGATTCTCCCAGAGTGTTTGCTTGAACCTTTTGTTGTTTTTACCACTACTGGTGAATCTATATTAGCTGAGAGGGTTTACAGGGATTGTGTAGTATCTATTTATCATAGAGATACCTTAGCTGACTTGGTAGAATGGAAGATGGTTGACTTTGATGTGATACTTCGCATGGATTGGCTTCACACCTGTTGCGCTTCTGTTGACTGTAGAAGCCAAACTGTTAAGTTTTAATTTCCTAATGAATCCATTATAGAGTAGAAAGGGAGATCTGTTGTACCAAAGGGCAAATTTATCTCTTATCTTAGAGCCAGAAAGTTGATCTCCAAGGGTTGTATTTACCACCTTGTGTGAGTTAAGTCTGATGATGTTGATTCTTCTACTCTTTAGTCTGTCCTTATTGTAAATGAGGAGGACAACGCAGCTTTGCCAAAAGTCTAATACGAATATGAGGAGAAGAGACTTGGAGTTTGAGGTGGATATTTGGGTGCACTTAAAGGTGTCACACATGAAGGGTGTCATGAGGTTTGGCAAGAAGGGGAAGTAGAATCCATGCTACAACCCATTTCAATTCCACCTTATAGAATGGCCCTCGTTGAGTTGGAAGAATTGAAAGAACAATTGAAAGACATGTTAGAGTAAGGTTTCTTAAGGCCTAGTGTCTCTCTTTGGGGTTCTTCTGTCCTATTCGTGCATAAGAAAGATGGGTCTCTCAGAATGTGCATAGACTACTGGCAACTGAACAAGGTCACAATAAAGAATAAGTATCCTCTCCGAACAATAGATATCTATTTGACCACTTCAGGGTGCTACTTGCTTCTCCAAGATAAACCTCAGATTGAGTTACTATCAGTAGAAAATGAAGGAAAGTGATGTTCCAAAGACAAACTTTAGGACACGGTATGGCCATTTTGAGTTCTTGGTCATGTCCTTTGGGTTGACAAATGCACCTGCGACTTTCATGGATTTGATGAACAAGGTATTCAGACCATATTTTAATATGTTTGTGATTGTGTTATTGATGATATTCTGGTGTATTCAAAGGATGAAGAGGAGCATGCTGATCATCTTAGAGTGGTTTTGCAAATGCTCAAAGACCATGAGTTGTATACAAGATTCTCAAAGTGTGAGTTTTTGCTCAAGTCCGTGGCTTTTCTAGGACATGTTTCGAGAGATGGTATTCGGGTAGATACTTAGAAAATTGAAGTGGTTAAGAACTGGCCTAGACCAACCTCCCCAACAGAAATAAGAAGTTTCTTGGGTCTGCTAGGTTTCCTGATTTGTTGAAGTCTTCTCTTCTTTGTCAGCACCATTGACTAAGCTAACTCAGAAGAAGGCCAAGTTTTAGTGGTCGGACAAATATGAAAAGAGTTTTCAAGAGTTGAAGACTAGACTGACTACAACACTAATTTTGACCTTGCCCGACGGGACAAGAGACTTCGTGATATACTATGATGCATCCAGAGTTGGACTGGGTTGTGTACTAATGCAAAGAGGAAAGGTAATAACTTATGCTTCCAGACAACTTAAGATCCATGAGATGAACTATCCAACTCATGATCTTGAGTTGGTAGCAGTGGTATTCACACTAAAGATTTGGCATCACTATTTATATAGAGTACATATGGATGTGTTCACTGACCATAAAAGCTTATAATACGTATTCAGTCAGAAGGAGCTCAACCTGTGGCATATGAGATAGTTGGAGTTGCTTAAGGATTATAACATTATTGTTGATGCTCTTAGCAGGTTGTCTATGGGTAGCACTGCCCATGTGGAGGAAGGGAAGAAAGAATTGGATAAGGAAGTTCATAGATTGGCTCGACTAGGAGTGCAACTTGAGGAGAACAATGAAGGTGGGGTCAATATTTAGAATGGTTCTGCTTCATCTTTACTATCAGAGGTGAAAGAAAAGCAAGACCAAGACCCTGTTTTACTCCAACTGAAAGAAGCGGTCCTCAAGTAGAAGGTCATGGTTTTCTCCAAAGGAGGGAGATGGGGTGTTGAGATACCAAGATAGGTTGTGTGTGCCCGACGTTGATGGCTTATGAGAAAGAACATGGCTGAAGCTCACTGCTCTAGATATTTTATCCATCTCGGTTCCACGAAGATGTACTATGACTTGAGAGAAGTCTTTTGGTGGAATGGAATGAAGAAGGATATCGCCGAATTTGTCTCCAAGTGCCCCAATTGTCAATAGATCATGGTTGAACATCAGAGACCGTGTGGATTGGCTCAGAACTTCTAAATCCCTATGTAGAAGTAGGAGATGATCAATATGGATTTCATTATCGATTTACTGAGGTCCCGAAAGTAGCATGACTCGATATGGGTGATTATGGATAAGATGACCAAATTAGCCCAATTTTTGGCAGTCAAAACAACTAATATGGCTAAGGAGCATGCCTAGTTATACATTTGGGAGATTATGAGGTTGCATGGGGTTCCCTTGTCTATTATCTCGGATAGAGGAGCTCAATTCACCTCCCAATTTTGGAGATCTTTTCAGAAGGGATTGAGTACGAAAGTAAATTTGAGCATAACTTTTCACCCTCAGATAGATGGACAGGCAGAGTGCACCATTCAGAATTTGGAGCATATGTTGAGAGCTCGCATTATTGCCTTTAAGGGTAATTGGGATGATCATCTATCATTGATTGAATTTGCGTACAACAATAGCTACTATATTGTATGGGAGGAGATGTAGATCACTGATTGGCTAGTTTGAGGTTGGTGAAGCTGAATTGATTGGACCTAATCTTATCAACCAGTCCATAGAGAAGGTAAAGGTCATGAGAGAAAGGTTGAGGACAACGCAGCTTTGCCAAAAGTCTAATACGAATATGAGGAGAAGAGACTTGGAGTTTGAGGTGGATATTTGGGTGCACTTAAAGGTGTCACACATGAAGGGTGTCATGAGGTTTGGCAAGAAGGGGAAGTAGAATCCATGCTATATCGGACCATAACAGATTGTGAGAAGGATTGGGAAGGTCGCTTATGAGCTAGACCTGCCTTCCGAGTTAGATGGAGTTCATTCGGTGTTTCATGTTTCATTGCTGAAGAAGTCTTTGGGAGATCCTGCTTTGGCAATTCCTATTGAGATTACGGGAGTGAAGGATAGACTATCCTATGAATAAATTCCAGTCCAAATCCTTGATCGATAAGTTCGTAAGCTGAGGAACAAAGAGATAGCCTCTTTCAAAGTTCTATGGAGGAACCAATTCATTGAGGAAGCTACAGGGAAATCTAAATAAGTGATGAAACTCAAATACATGCACCTATTTGTGCCTAATGACAATGATGTTGAAGGTAATATCTCTAACCTTAACACTATCGAAGTTCCTTTCTTGAGTTGATGTATTAATTCTATTCTTGAGTCTAAGATAGAAAGGGGGAAAGTGATGGATAGTTAAGAGTTCGAGAGTTCCCGAGTAAGGAGTGAGATGAGTTTTGAGTTTACTTGTACTTTTATTCTATCATTACTCTTCATTCGATGATGAATGATCCCAAGGAGAAGATGATATAACACTCTGTAAAATTATCGAAACGCCCTTAACACGTAATCATGCGCATAACATGTCTTCCAAAGCTCCAATGGAAAATCTGAGACCAGATTTATGATTAGAATAAAAAATTGATTGGGGAAATGGTCTTGACACGATTTAAGAGCAACCAGATTGAAAATAATTTTTGCTAATTAATGCAAAAACTGTGTCGATTCGTGCCCCTGGCATGATGCAGAGGGGGCGCGGACTAACACTTTGTATTTTTTTAATTTTTTCGATGAGAATTGGAAGTTCGACAAATGCACTGGTCCGTGCCCCTGGCGCATCGTAGACCAATGTATGAGTATTCAAAATTATTTTTCTTTTAAATTTAGAAAGGGTATTTTGGGTATTTATAACCCATTTTTAAGTCCCAAAATGTGTTTTAAGTACTAATTTCATATGAAGGGTTTCAAAAACCCATATTTTATTAAGCCTAAACGTAAGTTCTGAGAGAAGAAGAAGAAAAAGCTTGAGGGTTTAAAAGTTCGTGTTCAAATTTCCTTGAAGAGACTTAGAAAATCCTCATCCCAGGTATGTAAAGGCTACCCAGAACATGGAATTGTTCTCCCATATGCCCATGATTGAATTAGGTTGAATAGTTAAGATGATGGGTCTTATCTGTGAAGTTCTTGAATGCTAACTTGAAAATTTTCTTTATTGTCTATATATATTCGTAAATTGATGATCATCATAACTGGAATTACTTGTTTAACTGATTATTTGAACTATTTTACAAACTATACATGTTTAATTGCTAAAGATAGCTTGCATAAACCTAGGGGTTGATGAGCCTTGATTATGCAAGTGTGTTTGATTGTTGTGGTTCGGGTCCTGAGATTAATGTTTAGATGACTGAAGTTGATGAGAATAGAGTCCCTTGAGTCTAAATGAGAGTGAAATTAACCTTTAAAGAATGATTTACTTCCTTGAGTTGATAGGTGATGAGAGGAGTTGAGGTTTCTTGCCCGTAGAGGCTAGGTGATGGAAATTCTTGATTGATTGATAGTTTTATGAGCAAGTCGGGGATGAGTATTGAGCACCAAAATGGGTAAGTAAGTCCCACTCACATCCATTAGCTACATGGCCAATGTAGGAGAGGATTGGACCATGAAAATAGATATTTCCTTCGTCCCGCAGAGGACTTGATAGACTTTTGGATCCACTAATAAACTCGTCCTTTATCTCGGTAAGGTACTGGACATGTGGCAACAACATCTCTTCGTTGTATCATTACTAGCTCATAAGTGATGGTTATTGGTTTGAGAAACTCCCAAATAGGTTCCATATTGATAGTACTCTGAGTTTGATATGATAGTATAAGTCTTGATTGATGGTGATGTGATAGAGTCTTATTCCTTACTCCGAGTTGTGATTGAGTGACTGATAAACTAATGTCATACCATATTGTCTTACCTATATTGCTTACTTTAGCCCATTTTACATTCAGTACATTCCACATACTAACACCCATTTCGTGCTGCATCATTTTATGATGTAGATTCAGTGGATAGAGGACTTCAACGGACTAATCGTTGAGGTTCAGAGCTCTTGTTTTCAGGTAGTGGTGAGCCCTCCCCTGCATTCAGAGGATGGTTATTTCCTTAGTTTTATTAGGTTATTTTTATTGGACTGTGGTAGCCATGGCCTGTCATGGTACCTTCTTAGACAGTAGTTATAGAGGCTTTATAGACATAGACTGATTATGGCTGATGTTGGGGTTTCTTTTTCCCCTTTTTCCTTCTTTATACTGAGATTGTTTCCATTGTTCTTCGTCTATATGATAGTGATTGTGATAGTCTTGTAGCCCACTGATAGCTCTTATTATTTCTTGAGTATCTTCCGCTAATTTACTAATTGAACGAGTGTGATGGGACAAGGTGGTTCGCTTATGGGCTAGTAATAGTCTCTGAGTGCCAGTTATGCCTAGGGTACCATCCTTGGGAGTGACAAATTTGTTATCAGAGTACAAAGTTTGAGTGCCCTAGCGAATCTATGAAGCCGTGTCTAGTAGAGTCTTTTTTATGGGTATGTTATGTAGCACACTTCATCAGCAGGAGGCTATAGGACATTAAGAAGTGTTACCCTTCTTCTATGATCTAAATTCATGCTATAGAGTTTAATTCCATTGAAATCCCATTTTAATTCATGCATTCCAAGTTTGTAGAAAATGCCACCAAAGAGAATAGCTACTCAGAGAGATGCCTAAGCGCCAGCTGCTGAGAACATCCAACCAGAGGTCCTGATTCAAACAGAGGTAAGGAGAGGGGATGGTCTGCTGAGGTCCCAAAGACGCCCCCTGCACAACTCTAGTCAGCTCCATAATCGAGGAAGAGTTTAGGGGAGCTATCACGATGATAACTTAGTTGGTGGCCTCCCAAGGTAATAGTCAGGGTCTTTATGCTCCTAGTTCTAGCTCATAGGAGTCCTCAGCTGCTACTCGACTCAGAGATTTGTTAAGGATTAACCCACCAGTGTATACGGGGTTACAGGTGGAGGAGGACTCGCAAAATTTCATTAATAAAATGTATAAGGTCTTGAAAGCTATGCACGCTAATGAGATCGAGGGAGTTGAGCTTTCTTCCTATCAGTTGAAGGATGTTGCTAATGTTTGGTATAACCAATGGGTGGATAGTAGAGGTGAGGATACATAACCTGCAGAATGGGAAGAGTTTGAAGCTGCTTTCCTTGATCATTTCTCTCCTCAAGAGTTGGGGGAGGCGAAGGTTGATGATTTCTTGAACTTGAAGCAAGGAGGGATGACAGTTAAGGAGTACAGTCTTAAGTTTATTAAGCTTTCCAGGTATGCTTCGGAGATGGTGCAAGACATGAGGGCCAGGATGAGGAAGTTTGTATCTGGCCTGGGAAGACATGTGCAGAAGGAGTGAAAGCAGCCTTGTTGATTGTACCCTGAGTTTGATGTGATAGTATGAGTCTTGATTGATGGTGATGTGATAGTCTTATTCCTTACTCTGAGTTGAGATTGAGTGACTGGTGAGCTGATGTCATACCATATTGTCTTGCCTATATTGTTTACATTAGCCCATTTTACATACAGTACATTCCACATACTAATATCTCTTTGGCGCTGCATCATTTTATGATGCAGATTCAGTAGATAAAGGACTTCAGCAGATTGATCGTTACGGTTCAGAGCTTTTGTTTTCAGATCATGGTGAGCCCTACCCTGTATTTAGAGGATGGTTATTTCTTTAGTTTTATTGAGTTATTTTTATTGGACTATAGTAGTCATGGCCTGTCATGGTACCTTCTTAGACAGTAGTTATAGAGGCTTCATAGACATAGATCGATGATGGCTGATGTTGGGGTTTATTTTTCCTCTTTTTTCTTCTTTATACTGAGATTGTTTCTGTTGTTCTTAGTCTATATGATAATGATTGTGATAGTCTTGTAGCCCACTGATATCTCCTATTATTTCTTGAGTATCTTCCGCTAATTTACTGATTGAACGAGTGTGATGGGACAAGGTGGTTCGCTTGGGGGCTAGCAATAGTCTCCGAGTGCCAGTTACGCCTAGGGTACACTTGCAGGTCATGACAAAGAATCGTCTTTTCATTATTGATCGCAAATTATTTTTTAATTATCTTTGTAATTTTTAAGTGTCCCACACAGATGAATGTTTTGCTTATTTTCTACTTTAACATTTCTTTTGGGAAATTTTCTTTGTGATTAGGAGTATTGTTTTGATTATAGTTTCAACACTAAGGAGTCGTTTGGTAACAGGTATTAGGGGAAATAATCCATGGATTATCTATTGATATTAATTAATACTATATTAGTAGAATTTGGATCCATGTATTAACTAATCTATGTATTAGTTAATACCCCATACATGGTATTAACTAATACCTCCAATATGGTGGTATTAGCTAATACCTTAGATTTAATAATATGGGATTATATATAAAGATAAAAATATCTCTCAAATTCTTTTGCACTTTTTTTCTATTTCTCTTGATTTTATGTTTTATATTTGTAGTTTTGTACTAGTATATTTATTTAAATGAATTATCTTACTAAATTTATTTATTTGCGGGTTCATATTTTCATAATATAAAAATAAATAAATTTACCATGTCAAATTTTTAAATTTTATTTATTTGTGATTTCAT